>JAODAL010013278.1:77500-91974 GCA_025379985.1 Phyllomedusa bahiana | reverse complement strand
CCCCCCAGACCCCTGCCCCATGCCTTCTGTCTCCTCCACTGGTGTCTTTAACCCTTCAGTCAGCTACCACTGCAGGGGAGTGCTCTGAAGTGGCACCTGGCGGCTACCATGGGCTAAGCCAACCTCAACACCAGAATCTCTGAACAATCCAATAGTCGCTTAGTCATGCCCCTTTGGCACAAGTTTGGTCAGTGACACAGTGGGTTAACAACCCACCTTTATGACAGTATGTTCAAGCCATGAACTCTTATGACAAGTCAAACTCCAAAAAGTCCAAAATACAGGTCCTGTTCAAGTAGATTGTTACCCCACGTAAGCACCAAGATCAACTCATGCAGACAATCAGTGTGGTGGCAACTCAACTGCAGGAGTTGTCCAACTCCATCTTTGCCCTACTCCATGCTTCTATGGTAACCAATGTTTCATCTGGTTCTTGTCACCAGTGGGGCAACCAATCTCCGGATTCCGCTCCCCTCCCGTTTTGATGAAGACCCCAAGGAGAGTCACGGTTTCATAAACCATTGTCAAATGCATTTTAGTCTCTACGTCCATCTTTTCCTGTCTGACCATGACAAGATTGCGTTTATGGTTTCTCTGCTGTCTGGACAAGCTCTGGTGTGAACAAATCCCATATGGGAGTGTGTAAGGCCTAAGACCTACAATGGAGAGTTGGAGAGTTTTCTAAAGATGTTTTGAGTGATGTTCAAGGAACCAGGTCGCACATTCTCAGCCATCTCGTCACTTTTGACCCCAAGACAAAGTGCTGACTCCATGGGCCAGTATGCTCTCTGCTTCTTTACTCTGGCAGCAGAATTGGTTAGGAATAAAGAGGCCTTGGGGGCGATCTTCTGGCAAGGCTTATCTGGTTGCATAAAGCATAGGTGCACTGAGAAGGAATGTATGTACTGCACAAGTAAGGGTCACTATATTCACCATAGTGTCCCATGAAGCTGGGAAACTCCAACACATAGGATTGCCAGGAGAGATGAACCTAGGTGAGCACATCTGCTCTCTAAAGGTAACTACTAAAGTCATCCTAGTCTGCGGGGGAGAAATCTCTCTCTATGGCAGCACATCTGGACTCAGGCTCCATTGCCAACTTCATCTGGCAAGATCTCTTTCTCAAACTCCAGATTCCCACATGGCAACTAGATGTTCCCCTGGTGGTTGCCTCATTTGATGGATGACACCTGGCAGAACCTATCAAATATATCATGCAACCTGTCACAAGATTGTGGTCCTGCACTGGGAGAAAATTTCTATGTCTTGCCTAAATCTGTAAACTGTGCACCTCTCGGCCTTCCATGGTTGAGCCTGCATGCACCAATAGTTGACTGGTTCTCCAGCCAGTTGCTTCAGTGGGGTTCTTATTGTGCATTGCCAAGGTCTCGCCCATGTCTGTGCCTCCTCATCTCTCCTCATTGTCTACCCAGTATTGTGTGTACACAGATGTTTTCTGTGAGAAAAAGGCAGTGGCCTTGCCTCCAAGTAAGCCCTTTGACTGTCCCACTGATCTTCAGACCGGCACCTATATGTCCTGGAATCGAGTATATCCATTGTCACTACTTTAGACTTGTGTTACGTCAGAGTATATCCAGGAGAACTTAGCCAAGGGGTTTATCTGGAAGCCCTCCTCTGCAGCCAGTGCAGGGTTCTTTGTGAAGAAGAAAGATGGGTACTTATGTCCCTGTATTAATTATTGGGATCTTAATAAAATTGCCATGAAAAACAAATACCCTCAGCCTCTGATATCTAAGAAAAGTTTGCTGCAAAATAACAGACACAAACAAAGCGCATCTCGTGCATAAAACCTTTATAAATAAGATATAGGAAGATTTACAGGGAATTGCTCACCTGGTAGAGTTGTACTTATAGAATGGCACAACTCATATTTAGCGCATAAGTCCTTAATAGGAAATGGCCGAGCTGCCTCCTGCTGTGTCCTCGGGTTCCCTCCACAGAAGCTTTCGGTGGTCCCCGGTAGAAGAGAAGCAGTTGTCCAGATGGAAACACTGTTTCAGTGTATTTCCATGAAGAAGCAGTGGAAGCGCTCCAAGCATGCTGAACTCATACATTTTCATAAAAGAAGACACTTGGTACTAAAACTATTAACAGCGTCTCTTTAATCACACTAAAACAGTAAAACAAACAACGCGTTCACAGGGTTCCCATGCCCTGCTTTCTCAAATTACACATGATTCAGGGCTGCTTTTATAAATAAAGTTACAAATTACAGAAAAAACGATTAGTATAATTAAATAAAGATAAGAGAGCCATATAAAAGATAATTTGTAGGTATTTATATTTACTTGCTGCTGTCACGGTCCGTGCCGCAGTCTCTGTTCTGGGCTGCGGTCATGGCTGTGTTCCAGTCCTTACGCAGCGGCCTCTGCTGCGAACCGCGGACATACCTATGTTCTTATCGCAGATCTTGCTCCTGTTGCGGTGCCGCTGTCGAAGTGTACGCTCCTGTCACCGCTGCACACCCACTTGTGGTTGCTGTGCGGCTTTTCCCATGCTGGCCATGCTGCTCCTTCATCTTGGCTGCTGCCCTGTTCCCTTGTCTCTCTATGGAGGGCGGCGGCCACATCATGCACTCCTTTATTCCCACAGTGTGCAGCAGGGTTAGACTTCCTCTGCCAATCCCCTTCCACCTGTGTGGTTATAAGCCTGCTCCTCCCTGCCTGATCCTTGTAGTCTCTTGTTGTGTTGTAGTCTGTTGTGTTATGGTCTCATGTTGTGCTATGGTGGTGTCTTGTCTTATGTTTGTTAGTCTGGTGTGTGCTGTCTTGTTGGTTAGTCTCTATGCTGGTTTCCATGTGTCTGTCTGTATCTTTGTCTGTGAGCTTCCTTGCCATGTTCCGTGCCTGTGTTCTTGCCATGTTTATGCCTTAGTTCCTAGCCAGTGTCCTAGCTTTAGTATCTACTCATGTTCTTGGTGTTGTGTTCTGTCTATGTTCTTGTACCTTGCCTTCCGTTTAACCTTGCTGGTTGGCATCCGTTTAGTCCTGTCTTTGCTTTAAAAAAAACCGGGGTTTTGTCCCTGATTTTCACGATTTCCTGAAATAACCACATCTAATTTATCATTTTCCTAAAAAAATGCAGCAAAACTAATCCCAGGCTTTTCACCCACACTTTAAACGTCCAAAACAACGGTTTACAGGGTCCCAGGTCTCAAAACTGGATTGGCTGCAAGCGATTCGCAACGATTTCGAAGCTTAAAAGTTTTGCGGATTTTTTACTTGTTTGAAAGTCCGTCCCAAGCCCCTTTTCTGGTGGGACATCTGGCCCTAAAGGGGCCTCGGGCGACCCGGAAACCCTATTTTTAAGATTGCTCCTTTTCGGTCCCTGTGGGTCCCCGGTCCCGGCTGCCCCCCCCCCGGCACCCCTCCTTCTTCCCTGTTCCCTTTTACATACCCGGACATAGCCCCACCCCCAAAGTTTCTGTGGCAACCTCAATTCCACCGGGGTTTTCCCTGTTGGCCCGACATTGAGCCGTGTTTATTTTTTATGGCTCATTTTCTACCTTTTTAGGTTTTTACTTTTCCCGTATTGTTTTACAAAAATGCTTTTTCATGGCTGTCGGGCCGCCGGACTTCACTACCTTTTTTCAAATCCTTAGCCGGAACCGTAGTTTTACAGTCTTGTGTTATCGAATTTCTAATTTTCCCTCCTTTGGTTTCCTTTTGTTTTTTTAATTTTATTGATATTAACCTTGGTAAGTCCCTATTGTTTGCTGAAGCATTCCTTTTGGGCCTTTGGGCACTGCCTTGTAACCTCAAACCCCGGGAGCTGGTAAGCACCCCATTTGGTTTGGAATATGGACCTTATTACTTGGGCAACCCTAGGGGCCATTGGCCCATACTCTTTAAAAAGTTCCTTTAATTTGAAAAAAAAAGTTACATTTAAAAACTATGTTTCATTATGTGAGCTAAAAGGTTATACTGATCGGTCACTAGGGGTGCGCTGTTGCATTGGTATGTCTATAGTTCCACAGACATCGTGTCCAAAATTAGGTTAAAAGGTTATTTGAGTTCAAACTGATCCTGGAGTCATGTAGATAAATCCAGGTATGATCGCTCTGTTTCTACGACACAATCATCTCATAGTCTTAGAGATAACTTCAATAGACAAATAGAAAAAGGAAAAAACTGAGGGGGCGCACAATGGTGAAGTACGTCACAATATTCCAAAAGTAAGAGCAGGGAAAACGGTATGCTCACCTTAGTGAGTTGTGCTACTAATATAGAGACACAACTCTCGTATGAATGAACAGGGCTTTTATCTGGCAGCCGCAGGTCTCCAAAACACCAACGGCGTGGAGCAACGATGGGTCTGAAGTAGTAGCAAGTGAAGGAATCGACCCGGCACTCATGATGATGTTTGATTGACACAATTGTTCACCAATGAAATGTGATTATCTCTTTTAAATAGTCCGCAGGTTTTATGTGCTTTTATCTTACTTCTGAAGAAGCACTGGCATACAGTGCGAAACGCGTTAAGGTATATATATTTTAGTGTCTACTGTTTTTAATCTTGTGAAGGTATACAGCCCCTTTGCATTTTTAAAAAATAAAAGACCATTTTATTACACGCCAGCATCTTTGGCATTTTCTTATGGATTGCGTCCTCCACGAGGGCTGGATCAATTCTTTCAGAGATAACGTCAAGTGTGCTTTATTCTAATTCTACATTTGAAGTAGAACACTAAGATAGAACTCTATGTATGATCTTCAATCCGGACGTTCAAAAAGGATTTCACTGATCCTAGATGGAATATTATGCGCAGCTCGTGAAAATTGTGTACTAGCCTATTATACATACATTTTGGCTTGGGGGAACTTTTTAATAATAAGATAATATAATAAAAACCTTGTGAAAAAAGTTAGGCAAATAATGTGATCCATTCTTTAAGTTGTTTTATCAAACAACCTTTCATATAAGAATAGAGAGGTTATTAAACACTAATTATATTATTTTAAAAATTGTCATTGTTAAAAAAACATATGAATATAAAAAATGGGAAAATAAAAATGTGACTCTTTATACCTAAAGATAAAAGATAACTGCTATATAAAAACAATGCTTAAAGGGGTTGTCTCACTATAAAGATTGCTTTTTATGTTAAAGGGGTTTTGCCACGAAGTGACTTCCTTACCTGTTATCTGCTCAGGACAGAAAATAAACAAATCATGCTGTGTCATGAACGGCTGCAGGGGGGAAAGAGAAGGGGCTCGTGCAGATCGAGTTAGCAAGGGTATGTCTGCAATGATTACTAAGATAATTACAACAAGTGGATTGTCTATACAAAAGAAACAGGATCTTTCTCCACAGTCCCTTGCAAGCTCCTTCATGTTCCCTGTCATTAGATAAGAAGTGCAAACACGCAAGTGCGGCAATTAACAGTGTCCTACCTATTCCTAGATATCTTGTATGGGCTGCATCAGATCCTCAGGTCGCTATAACTACAGACCTGTTTACTCTCTCGTGATAGACTCTCAGTGCTGGTTGCTATAGCTACAGACCTGGCTTCTACTGCAGCCTAGTAGAAGACAGTAAACACACCGCTGAATTCAGAACGAAACCAAGAAAACAGGACTGAAGTGAGATGAATTGATGTAGTGAGACAACCCCTTTAAATTATAAAATCTGACATTTCATTGGATCATCTGTAGTTTTAAGATCCAATAGGTCTCTTTTTCCGATAATTTCTTCATTCTGTCATTTACATATTCAGGAATACATTCTATTGGTTGGACAGTAAAAAAAGGTTCAACACCAATATGTGATGTGGCAAAATGCCTCGGCAGGCTCTGTGTTAGTTTTAAATGTCTCACATTATATCTGTGATTAGTTATTCTTTTTGACAATTTCATTACTGTCCTGCCGCCATATTGGATACCGCAAATGCATGTTAATAGGTAGATTACATGTGAACAATCACTTGTTACTTTCGCTTTAAAGGGGTTGTATCATTTCATTGAATGGTCTTCAGAATAAGGGGACAGTGAATACAAGCTACTTTGTAATTGGATGTCACTAGCAAAGCTGTCTTGTTATCACAGGATCCTTTATCTTCTGTTTCCTCTGATATTCCGTGCTGGTCGGATCCCTCCTCCTTGCATTTCACTAGCTGAGAGCTCATTTACATTCTGTTAGGCCCCCGGTTGGCTGTATTCACGGAGCTTGCATTCCTGCCTTTCACTCAAAGTAAGGGACCGGCACATTTTCACTCTGCATAGCCAGAAGAAAAAGAATTACACTGCAGGGCTTCTACAATCAGGAAACAGCACAATTGTGTGTCGATCCCTGCCTCTCCTGCATAGAAGGGAGATCTGTGCCGTTCATAGAATGCTGTAACAAAGCTGTGAGAGGAGAAGAGTGCTCAGTCTAGATTGAATGCAGCCTCTGGTATGTATACAGCTCTCACAAAACAAGACTGATAGGGAGAGACACAGTGACATGTGGACTCAGACAGGGGGGGGGGAGTCTCGGAAGCCACATGAACAGTGAAGGGGGGATGATGTCACCCAGCTGGGAGCGGAAGAAACACCCCTGCATTTCTAGAGTTGAGAAGCTGAGAGCACCATGAATCAGCCGAACTAAAGAAGCGATACATCCCCTTTAACTTTAAAATGTTCTTTTGTCACAAATGTACTTAAATCTTCACTTTATACCATTATTTCACAGCATTTACACGTCTTTGATCCGCATTTGCTGAAACCCCATGTTCTTAAATCTCTCCTTATAGGTATTCCATTTGCTGGTTCACCTCCTTCATTTAGTTGTTTTAAATGGTTTACACTTGATGGAGCTATTATATTTTTTACAGTTTTAGCTCGTCTGTAAATAATCGGTGGTTTAGCAGGTAACAACGGGTATAATACTGGATCTAATTTAAGTATGTTCCAATGTTTTTTAGAATGGAGTGTAATTCCTTGTGCTGTGAACAGAAGGTGGTAATGAAACTAAATTTATTTCTAGTCTCTTGTTTACTCTTTTCAGGGTTCATTACAGGTTGTTCGGTTTCTTTCTTTTCTATTTGCAATGGATGTAAATATTCATTTTGCTCATGTTTCTGAGCTTTTGCTCTTGTATTTTCTGCCAAATAATTTGCTTGACTGACAAAATCCGAACTTTCCATACAATTTTTACGAATTCTTCGAAACTGTCCATATGAGACGTTTCCTCTCCAGCTCCTATAGTGGCTACAATTAAAATGCAGATAATTATTCAAGTCACATTCTTTAAATGAGTTTTTGGATTTAATGCAACCATCTTTTATAAAAAGGCAAAGATCTAAAAATATTATTTGGTGTGGGTCACAAATCATAGTGAATGATATCCCTTTATTATTTTGGTTTAAAAAATCTAGAAATGCCAGAGCTTCTGTTTTTCATCCCTTCCAAATCACTATAAGATCAACAATATATCTGCTAAAAAATATGAGATGTTTTTTTAAAGGGTTGTTATTGGATTGGATGTAGTATTCCTCAAAACCCCCCATAAATAAATTTGCTTAAGAGGGTGCAACTCTGGTGCCCATAGCAGTGCCTATGGTTTGGTGATAATGTAAATTTCCATATTGGAAGAAATTGTTAATATAAGCTGCAGACCTTCCAATAAAAAGTATAAGGATACTGCATCTAAAGTTAAAAATAAAAAATCCTCTTCCCATTTAAAACCTAACAATTCACGTAATACAGTGTCTGAATCTTTCAAGTAACTCTCTAATTTTGTCACAAAAGGCTGTAGACATAAATCTATGAAAGGAGATAGATTAGAGAGAGCAGAACCTACACCTGAGATAATGGGTCTCCCCAGGGGAATTTTGTCATTTTTGTGTACCTTAGGAAGGTAATAAAAGTGAGGAATAGATAGTGTTTTTATGCTCAAGAATTGCTTTTCTTCTTTTTCAATAACTTTTCCATGAAGGGCTTTATTCAAGAATGTTTCAAAATCCGTATTTAATTTATCATATGCATCACCTGTAACTTTTTTGTAACAGACTGAATCCTTTAGAATTCTTAGTGCTTTCTTGTTGTAATCATTTATATTCAATAAGACAACGTTACCTCCTTTATCAGCATTGCGAAAAACAATGTCTTTGTTTTTAGACAAACTTTCTAAAGCTGATTTTTTTGCCTCTGATTTCTTAACTGTTTGATAAAATTTGTAGGGTGAAAACTGTATTCTGATTGGATGATGTGTCAACCAATTAATTAACTGCTGCAGTGAAAATTTTGTTCTGATTGGATGATGTGTCAACCAATTAATTAACTGCTCCGGTGAAAATTTTGTTCTGATTGGATGATGTGTCAACCGATTAAATAACTGCTGTACAAAGAAAATGAATTATTCCCAGCTTTTTGCTATAGGCTCATGAAGTAGCGCCGGTGAGGTGAGAAATGCATTGAATTTGCTCTAATAGACGTGAAAACACTTCTCTCACGTTGATTTTAATAAATCAAGACTAGCAATTTTACACTGCCCCATGGTGGGAGTGGTTTTCAGCAAACACTGGGACCTGATCGTTTGTTTGATTAACCTTCTTAGATCTGATTTCTGAGGAAAACATTTGCCACATTCTGAAGATGAGCTCTCAGATGTTTACCAAGACTTGATTCCACGGTAAAAAGTTGGCACATTCTGAACATGAAAATGGCTTCTCTCCTGTATGAGTTCTTTCATCATCAAGAATCAAGATTTCTGAGTAAAATATTTGCCACATTCTGAACATGAAAATAGCATCTCTCCTACGTTACATTATAGATGTCGAACGAGAACTGATTTCTGATTAAAACTTTTGCCACATTCTGAACATAAAAATCGCTTTTCTCCTGTGTGAGTTCTTTGATGTTTATCATGATCTGATTTTTGAGTAAAACATTCCCCACATTCAAGACATGAGAATGGCTTATCTTGTTACTGAGCTCATAGATGTTCGACACCCGTTCTGTAACTTTTATTTTCCATAACAGTCTGTGAGGAATCAGAAGGTAGTACCTGCTTAAAAGAATGAGATGACACATCTTTATTGGAAATAAGTGAGAATACATCTGAAAAACCAGCATGTGGTTCAAATGTATCTTAACTCCTGGTGAACTCGCGTGTCAAGAATAATACAGACTTTATTACTTTTAATAATTGGAAGTTATATTGATATTTTATAACATTTCTATACAAAGATGTCCAGGAAAATTGCAGGGCATGTAGCAAAATTAAATTGATTACCACAGTGCTAGCAAAACCGTACTAATACCAGACATCTGAGCAAGGACCAGTAGATCGTGATGTTTGGCCACTGGGCTGTACTTTTGCAGTTTGCAACTACTGTGTAAAATCCAGCATCTTCATAAGTTCATGTCTCAGTAGCGTGCCTGTCACCACTATATCTAGTTGAGCGAAGACGTATAAAAGGACTGTTATGAGCAGCGGTGCTGTCGGCAGCAGTCAGCTCTTACCATCAGCGGGATGCTGAGCAGCAGTGAGTTAAGTTTTTATTTTGTCTATATTGTGTCCTTTGCTTAGAGTGATTACAAGGCAACTACTCACCTGATTTTGCACATCTGCTAACAATGTGGCACAGCCTCTTCAATGGCACAGATTTCTTTGATGTTTATCAATAGCAGATTTCTAAATAAAACATTTGCCACATTCTGAACATAAATATGGCTTCTCTCTTGTGTGAGTTCTTTGATGTTGAACAAGATTTGGTTTTTGAGTAAAACATTTGCCACATTTTGAACATGAAAATAGCTTTACTCCTGTGTGAGTTCTTTCATGTTGAGCAAGACTTGATTTCAAAGTAAAACATTTCCCACATTCTGAACAAGAAAATGGCTTCTCTCCTGTGTGAGTTTTTTCATGGTAAGTAAGATTGGATTTCACAGTAAAACATTTGCCACATTCTGAACATGAAAATGGCTTCTCTCCTGTGTGAGTCCTTTCATGTTTATCAAGACTGGATTTGAAAGTATAACATCTGCCACATTCTGAACAAGAAAATGGCTTCTCTTCTGTGTGAGTTCTTTGATGTTTATCATGATGTGATTTATAAATAAAACATTTCCCACATTCTGAACATGAAAATGGCTGATGTCGTGAGAGAGTTCTTTGATGTTCAACACCCCTTCTGTAATGTTTACTTAGCATAACAGTCTGTGTAGAATCAGAAGGTAACACCTGCTTAAAGGAATCAGATAACACATCTTTGGTGGGAATTAATGAGGTTACATCTGAGATAACAGCATGCTGTTCAAATGTATCTTGTGTGATACCATTATCATCTGCTTTAAAATCTGACGATATTGGATGTCCCTCCGAACTCCTGGTATATTTACCTGTCAATAATACAGATTTTATTACTTTTAATATAATAGTTGAAAGTTACATTGATATTTTCTAATACTTCTAAGGAAAGGATTGTGATGTTTTGCCACCGGGCTGTTCTTTTGCAGTTTCTGACTACTGTGTATAACCCAGAATCTTCATAAGTTCATGTCTCGGTAGTGTGCCTGTCACCATTATATCTAGTTAAGCGAGAAATTATAAAAGGACTTTTATGATCAGTGGTGCTGTAGGCAGCAGTCAGGCTTTTCTTTTGTCTATCTTGTGCGCTTTGCTTAGAGTGGTTGCAAGACAACTACTCACATGTGTTTGCACATCAGCTAAAATTTGGAACAGACTTGATTGTCAAACAGAAGAATTGATTAATTGCTAATCTTGCTAGTTCCTGGCCTAGCTGCATGAGAGGGGTTGATGGCTGAAGCGGTTTGTCTCATGTTCATGTCTACTGTGTAGTCTAGCAAGAAGTATGGATCTTGTCTAGTTCTGTTGTATGGGATTGCTCTGTCGTGTGTATTGTCAGTTCCATTGTGTCAGGATGTTTCTTGGCTTGTTTGGCCTAGTTTTGGACTTTGTACATTTTGAGAACTATAGATTTGGGGTTTGTCTAGTTTCTGTTGGGCCCTGCTGGACTCGCTGGTTCCTAAGCCCACTTGCTGTTTAATGGCCAACATACTTGAGGATAGACTTTGGTAAGGGAATAAAAAAGGGGTGGAAAAACTTTTTTGGGGGAATTAATGAGGTTTTGAAAAAATTTGTTTTTTTTTTGTTTTTTATTATCCTTTTAAAAAGGGGGAATTTGGATTTTTGTTGTTTTTTCCCAAAAAAAGTTTTTTACTTTTAATTAAATTGAAAGTTAATGTTTTTTAAAAATTTCGGGAAAATTTTTTTTTTTGGGGTTTTTTTGGTTTTGCCAAAAAAAAATTTAAATTTTTTTATTTTTTGTGTTCCCCTTTTTTTCATTGGAAAATTTAAAAATTTTTTTTTCTTTTTTCCCAAATCGTTTTTCTTTTGTCACGTCCCTTTTCCCTTGATGGTTAAAAAGAAAACCCCTTTACAGGGGCCCAATCGCAAAAGGCGACTGTTTGCCCGGAAAATTTTTTAAAAAAGGTTCCCCCAATTGAGGGGGGGGGGCAAAGGGTTTTCTCTGTTCGTTTTTATCCAAAAAAAGGGGGTTTTGTTTTAGGGGGGGTTTTTGGGGAGGGTAACCCCGGGGATTTTTTGGTTTTTTTGGCAGTTTTGGGCCCCGACAAGAACGTTTTGGGGCTTTGTTAGTTTTTTGGGGGCCCTTCCGGGTTCCTAACCACGGTTTTAATGGAAAAAATTTAGGATAGATTTTGGGGTTTTAAAAAAAAAGGGGGGTTTGGGGAAACAGGGGAAAATTTTTTTTGTTTTTTTGGGTTTTCCCTTGCAAAAAAAACAGACTTTTAATTTTTTTAAAGGGGAGATTAATTTTAACATTTGGGGGATGAAAATCCAAAAAAAATCCAGAAAATCACATATATAATTTTTTTGCATTTTTCAATGAGAAATAAGTATTGATCCCCCCGGCAAACAAGACTTAAACTTGGTGGCAAAAAAAACCTTGTTGGGGAAGCACCACAGGGCAAATTTTTTGGTTAGTGGGTTTGCACACATGCCGGAGGATTTTGGTCCCTCCCCTTTGCAGATCATATTAAAACATTAAGATTTTGGGCTGTCGTTGGGAAAATCGGAGCTTCAACTCCCCCTTTAAATTTCTTTAGGATTTTAAAGGTCTGGAGGGTGGTTAGGCCATCCTGACCTTTAAAATTTTTCTTTTTGAGCACTGTTTTTTGCCTTGGCGATGTTTTGGGTCATTGTTTTGCTGGAAAACCCAGTCACGATCCATTTTTTTAAAGCAGAGGGGAAGGAGTTTTGTCACTCAGGATTTTAAGGTACATGGCTCCATCCATTCTCCCATTGGTGCAGTGAAATAGTCCTGTGCCATTAGCAGAGAAACACCCCCAAAACAAAGTGTTCCACCTCCATGCTTGACAGTGGGTGTTCTTTGACGGTGTTCTTTGGGTCATAGCCAGCATTTCTCTTCCTCCAAAAATGGCGAGTTGAGTTAATGCCAAAGAGCTCAATTTTTGTCTCATCTGACCACAGCACCTTCTCCCAATCACTCACAGAATCATCCAGGGGTTCATTGGCAAACTTCAAATGGGGCTGCACATGCTCCTTCTTGAGCAGGGGGACCTTGCGGACACTGACGGATTTTAAACCATTATATCAAGTATATAGAAGAGAATAGTAGCACTAGTGGTAATATAGTTATCTGACACTTGGACTTAATCCACAATTAATGTGTCATATTTATTAGAACTAAAACAACGCGTTTGGCGAGCAACGTACTTGCTTCATCAGGTTATACAAAGATTGGTACATGCTAGAATTTAAAAGAACCGCGAAGTGGAAACGAGGCCCAATTGGCGCGTGAATTCAAAAAGTTTAAAACTTTACAAAGTGCAAGCAGATGTAAACTCTCCATAGACATATATCACTAATACAGGGGGACCAACGAAATTACATGAATAAATATCAAAAAATTACAACACAAATATGCTATGTGTATAAAAAATTATCATATAAATATATAAAATGATACAGGATTATATATAATTTATATATAAAACCGCAAGTGTAAAAACATCAAGAATAGATTGTTAAGTTATAACCTCTTGTAATTTGTTTAACCCGTTGGGTACCACAGTATTTAGTTTGTATATCCAAAAGATCTCTCTTTCGGACAGACGCTGTGCTCGGTTTGGAATAGACATTCAATGGGCTGGATATTAAAAGATGGTGACTCATTTGGGTGAACATATAGAAAGTGTCTTGAAAGACTATGGATTATTTTACTATGATTTATGTTGTAGCGATGATTGTTCAATCTTTTGGACAATTTCATAGTAGTCTTCCCGACATACTGAACCCCACATTTGCATGTTATAAGGTATATAATATAGGAACTATTACATGACAGTTTGTTTTTAATAGAAAATATTTCTTTTGTGGAAAAAGACTGAAAGGTATCACCTCTAGTCAAAATTTCACAACACTTACAAGTTGGGTAATTACATGGTTGTGTCCTGGCTGACATTGTATCAACATCACTTAAAGAGTTAACACTCTGTAATTGTTTTAATAGAGACGGGGCAATTATGTTTTTTATTTCCCGTCTACGATAAAATTCCAAAAAAAAATTTTCCCAATTTTTTTTTTTAAAAGAGCATAAATTTCCTTGTTGTGTATTAAAAGTAATACCGTATATCTGAGTTAACCCACCAAAAGTAAAAGCCGGGCCCCTACTTTTGTCACAAAAAAAAGGGGGAAAATTTTTTGACTGATATAACCCAAGGTGGAAAATGAGGGTATGGTAAAATTTAAAAAATGGGTACCAAAAAAATTTAAAATAGGCAGTTTTAATGTCCTCCAAGCAGGTTTTGTCCCCCTAGGCAAGTAAAAGGCAGGTATATGTCCCCCCATAGGAAAGGCAGGTTAGCCCCCCTAGGTAAGTATAGCAGGTATATGTCCCCATGGGAGTTTATAGGCGGGGTTTATGTCCGCAAGATACCCATAGGCAGGGTTATGCCCCCAAAAGATTTTTATAGGAGGTATGGGCGGGGGTTTGCCCCAAAATTTTTTTATAGAAAAAGGGGGGTTATGTCCCATAAATTTTTATGGGCAGGCTATAGGAGGGTTTTTAAAAAAAAAAAAAATACAAGTATGGATCACTGAACCCCCCATGGCTCCGACCCCGGGCGCTCTGTCCCTTTCAGGGCACATCAGGGTGATGTCATCAGGCTCGCAGCAGCGTGATGACATCAGCTCCCTTTGGCCGGAAACTCCAAAACCCGCCAGTCATGGCCCTGATCCACTGCGGAGGGGAGCGCTCGCTCTCTGCTCCGCGTGCATTCTTCCCTGTAGCGCTCCAGGGGTCGATATAGGTGAAAGGATTCCCGACGGGCCCAGGCCAGGGCAGCCCCGGACATTGTGGGTCACTCGGCATTCAGCTATAGCGCCCCCTGAGGAGTTCGTATAACTGAAGTGTCCCTCCCGGCCCGTTCGTGCCATCGCAGCGCCCGGCCCGACATTAAAATCGA
>JAODAL010013278.1:0-72500 GCA_025379985.1 Phyllomedusa bahiana | reverse complement strand
ATCAAATTATATTCTGTTTTTAATTGCAATGCTGTTGTTTGCTCCTCTTTTAGTCTTAAAGACTGGCTCAAATTTTTGCTTTCTCTTTGTCTAAAAAATTTTTTACACACTTTTGTCTGAGTTAGAAAACTTTTTGTTGTATTTTGTATTTGTTGAGAATACCAAGAAAGGGATTTTTCTTTTCTTTTGTCTAGTTCAGGTGTCTGTATGCTTTTGGTTACTTTGTGTAACTTCCTTGGACTGACTGGTCACTCCATTTTGAGGGAAAAATACCCAAAAAAACTTTTTTTTATTCTTAAATGACTCGAATTTTGGCCTTTTTCCCCCATTTTGTGAGGTTGGATATATTTTTCTCTAAACTCAGCCAGGGAGTCAAAACCTTCCTTCCTAGGATGGAGCTGAGTGAAAGTTTGCTCCCTTTTTTCTATGTTTTCTGGGGGAAGTTAGCGGTTGAGAGCAATACAGGTGAAAGTCTGATAAGTGTTTATAAATTTGTTTACTGATTTTTCTCTGTAATACTGGGCTCCCTATTTTTTTGGGGAAAAATTTTTTTTAACATTTTTTATAGATTGATTTTTGAACTATTGTAACAAAAAATTGTTATATTCATTTTTGATTGGCCTTCATAAAGCTGTATTGAACTGTATGATAAACTTGGTTTAAAAATAAAAACGATAGAACTTGGCAAAACAGAGGAAGCTTCTCCACTGCAAAAATTGGGGAAATTGCGGCCACACATCCGTTTGGCTCCCGTAGTCCAGCGGATTTCTAACTGGGGGGGCGAGGCTGTCCAAGTGGCCCCCCCCTGCTGGCTCGGGTCTGCACCAGGTACTGCTGCGCTGGCGACTGCCCTCCTCACTGGCGGGTGAAGGAAGTTGTCATCAGCGACCCGACTTTGGGTTCGCTGATGGAGGGGTACGCTCCAAACCCCCCCAAAATTCCCACAGCGCCGCGGCAGTAGTACAGAGGCCAAGGGGAAACCCCCCCCGGGCAGACCTGTAGAGGAGGGGGCAAAACCGCACTGGGTGATACGGAGTGAAAAATACCGTGTGAACTAGCCCCTTACAGTAAAAATAAAGAGTCAGCAAACAATTTCTGGCCCCCGGGGTCAAAAAATGAGTGTTTGAATTTAAGAAGCCGCCAGTCCCCACCGCTTCAAACATCACCCCCCCCATCCAAAATCGGGTGGGGCCCCTGCATATAAAAAGAAAAGAGCAGCCACAAAAGAAAAGAAAAAAAAATTTTTTCACTCATTTTGGGGGCCCTTGTGGCTAATGTCCAAACATGGAATACAGCCTTACATTTTAAAGGGTAAAGAGATGCAAACTGTCGGGAGTGTAGAGCCCGGGCCCCCCCAATATTAATGACTCACAGGTCCCAATCAATAAACAGGGGAATATGAGGATATCAATAAAATTTTATCATGGATTTATCCAGACCCTGGAAGAGGAAGACAGGGCAGGGGTTAGTTAAGGATTCAAAGGGGTACACTACAGGAAAGGGAGAGTAATAGCAATAACCCCTGTAGGAGGGGGGGCTGGGGCCCCCAAAGGGGAATTGATCTTGGCCCACCCTACTGTACATGAAAATATTAACCCGGGCCCCTTTGGACTTTAAAGGCCCATTTTACCCATATACGGTGCAAAACGAACTGATTGTGTGGTACATAAAGTTAGGGGTACTATCTGCTATTCACAATCATCGTCTCACACATTTGTACAGTCTAACATATCATAGCCACCAAAAGGGAATAGCTCCCCATATCCCCCCCGGCCCCCTACAATATCCCCCCCTGTTTCCCTTGGTACGACCCCGCCGCCTTCTAAAATAGATACCACTAAAACAGAAAAAAGTAAAAGTGTAATTCATCCAAAGGGGAGGGGCCCTCATTTTTTTCATCAGGAAAATGTCGCTTTGGGCCCCTGTACTAACACGGAATATCCCACAACACCACTATATGGGGGCCCCCAAGAGGGCAAAAGGCTATCAAAAGAAACATGGAAACCTCCAAAAAAAATTTATGTATCTACAAAACATGAAAAAAATTTTTTAGGTTTTCTTAGTTCACTGTTTTGATCAAAACTGTTTAAGCCACCTCCACTTTAACGGGACCCCAAAGAGGTTTGGGCCTACTTACTCTTACCTCTCCTTTGAGTCCCATTCGGGGTTCTCATTGGGTCCTCAGATTCCATAATTTGCGCCGTATCGGAAATAGGTGAAATCCCTCCCAGTCATACGCTAATCCACATTCTCATAGAAAAATATGGATTCGCTCCGTCCCCCCTCGCAAATAAGGCAGGGGGGAGAAAGTGACATGTTTAAAATTACCATGGGGGGGATACACCGTGGTAAAGAAAGTCTTTGGGGCTGGCGGGGGTGCCTCTCTCTGCCCCCCCCCCCTGCACAGCACGCAGCGTAATTTGCGGGGGAAATCGTCCCGTAATTTCGCCGGGATAAAACCCTGTGAATAGCCCTTTTGTGGAAAAAGTGTTCAGCAGAGACATGTATACATGTAAGAAACGCAGCGGTCAGGGTGTTAATCCCTTCCCCACATTGGAATAAATTACCGCTGGCTTCTCCGAAACACACCGGTGGAGTGAGCTCCGGCCGCGGGTTTTATTAAAGCTTCTTACCGCAACCTGTCAGGGTTGGATAAAAAAGCCCAGGGGAGGAGGGTGAGCTCCTGCTGCCCCTTTATCCCCGGCGCAGCATGCGGCGGGATGCCGTCGTTGGGCTCCTACCCGGGCTCCCCGGTATTTCGAATGCATCCGGGTATCTGGTGACGTCCATGCCCACAATGCATTGTGGGGGATGGGTCAGTATTGCCATGGCGACCTGTACACAGATAACGCTGTGAAGGTCTCCTTTCAAACAGCTTCTAATGATTGCTTTCCCCCTTGGGGATTTTCTGTTACAAATTCCCCCTGGGGAAAAGTAAAAAAAAAAGTGAAAAAATAAAAAAAAAAAAAAAAAAAAAAAGTTAAAAAAAAATAAAGGAAAAAAAAAAATAAAATTAAAAACACGTCACTGCCCTTTTCCCCCTTTTTAAAAGCCAATGCCCCAAAAAAAATAAAAAATAAATAAAGACCATATTTTGGGATCGCCGCGTGTTAACGCCCACCCTATAAATCTGTCATGGGTTAATTTTAAAAAATACGGTGAACGCCGTAAAAATAAAAAAAAAAAAACAGTCACAGATTTCGATTTTTTTACTTTGCAGCAAAATAAAATGGAATAAAAAGCGATCAAAAAATAAAAACGCCCAAAGTTGTACCCAATTTAAAAGTCAGTTCATTACGCAAAAAAAAATCCTAACATCTCTGTATACGGAAAAATAAAAAAAAAATTTTTGCTCTCAGAAGACAGCAATGCATAAAAATTTATTTAACACAAATTAAAAACACTTTTTTTTTTTTTTTTTTTTAAAATGCTTCAAAATAAAAGAAAAAAATAATAAATTGGGTATCGCCGTAATCGTATCGACCCAGAGAGTAATGCTAACTGGTCATGGATACTGCACAGTGAGCGCTGTTAAAAATAAAAATAAAAACACTACTAGGATTGCAGTATTTTCTTCACCCTGCCTTCCAAAAAACGGATTTAAAACTGATCAAAAAGTCTTGTCCTCCCAAAAATTATACCAATAAAAACATCAACTCATCCTGCAACAAACAAGCCCCTACACAGCTCCGTACACAGAAAAATAAAAAAGATACTCAGAGGCTCCAAAATACTTGTTTTTGAGGATTTTTCGGCAGAGGTGGTTCGTAAAAGAAAGGCATTCTCCGGCATCTGCACAGATCTCTACCACAAGAAGATAAAATTCGCTCTACTGTTCCCGGCTATCTTAAAGATATTTCATAGCAACGGAAACACCTCCACATACTATTCTCCGGAGGAAGCGAGAAGCTATCTACATCAGAGACAATCGGCGGATAAAAGCTCTCCAAGACTGTCTCCAATCAGGTCATCTAGATCTCCGTCTCCGCAAAAGAGACAATCTTCAAGAGCTTCGGCTTCAGGACTGATGGCGGAGCTCCAGGAACAGGAAAAGGGAGCAAGTGCTGGTTCTCCAACTAGGAGATTACTGCCGGAGACTCCGCTACCTGCAACGTGAAAAGAAGTTATATATCCTTTGCTAAATTCTCCAGGGACAAGGGGACTTTTCTACCAGTCGGTTAAATGCTTTACTTGTTCATAGAGTTGGGGGGTGGGGGTGGGGATTGAAATTTCTTTTGTTTCCTAGGTAAAGGGAGAGGCGTGGTAGTATCTACCAAGAGGTTGATATTGGGTTGCTCACAATGTTGGAAAAAAGAGGAGTCCAGATATTGAAGTTATGGTTTCTGTTTGCTGTTGGGATTTTAGTTCAGGTGGGGCGAGAGGAAGTTTCGAGCCTACTAAACAAGGAAATGGATAGTTTTAACTCATCATGTACATTGAGGAGAAGGGAGTTCCGTCAGGAGGTCACCCAGGTGGAGAGGGAGGATCGGGAGTTTTCCAGATACAAGGTTAGCCAGGTTTTAAAAGCGGGTGGGACAAAATTAACATGAAGATTATATCTTGGAACATTAAGGGGTTAAATTCCCCTAACAAGCGAAGGAAGGTACTAAGGCACTTGCAGAAACTCAAAGGGGACCGGGTTTTACTTCAGGAAACACACCTGAATGCGGAAGATATGGCTAGGATGCAAAAAATGTGGGTGGGAGAAGTGGTGGGAGCCCCAGCAATGAACAAAAAAGGAGGTGTCATGTTTCTCCTAAAAAAAGCTCACAATGGGGTGGTTCCCCCAAACCCTTGTTTCAGGGGGGGAGAATCCCCAGGTTACTTTGGACACCCCCCAGGGGGGTTTAAAGCTTTTTTAATGTATATGCACCCAAACGCAGGACTTGCTTTTGTCCAAAAAATTTGGAAGCACAAGAAATAGGGAGCCACAAGTAATATTTTGCGGGGGGATATATTTTTTTTGGGGTCTTTGTGTAAAAGAGAAATAGGAAAAGGGCAGCCCCTGAGGAAGGATTGTTTAGGGGGGGAAAGGGGGGGGAGAGATTAAATTGCACGGGTAAAATCTGGCCCGGGGGTTTAACGGATTACGGAGACAGGGAAACCCCGGGGGAAGGAATTCACCTTTTTTTTCCCAAATTCCCCAAAAAATTTCCCTGGTCAAGTTTGGGACTACTTCTTTTTGAATGAAAGAACGGGGGGTTTAAAAGGGGAAGACTCTAGTTTTCTAGATATTGTAATCTCTGACCCCCCCAAAATTTCACCGCTCACACTCCAGGTACTTTCCCAAAATTTTTACCAATATACTCTGGAGACTCCCGGGGGAATTATTCCCAAAAGGAGAGGGTTTTTAAAGAGCTGGTAAAAAAGCTGGGGGAAGGAGTTCTGAAAAACAAATGCGGGACATAGGGATAACCCCTTTTTTTTTTTGGGACACAGAAAAGGGCCCTTTCCTGGGGGGGGAAAGATAATATTTCAGCTCATAAAAAAAAGCAGACCGGGGAAAACGGTTTAAAGGAAAATACTTCGCTTTGGGGGGCCATTTTACCCCGGCCTTTCTGGGTTCTTTGAAAGAGGAGGATAAACCAGGGGATCAGGCAAAGCAGGAGTTTGGGGGATGGCAGGAAAAATTGGACAAAATTTTTTTAAAAACAGTGATCGACAAATTTGTTAGGGTTTTTTAAAATTTGGGTAAAAAATTTCAGGGAAATTTTAGAAAAACAGGGGCCAAAGGAAAAAGGAAAGCAACTAAAATTCTTGGGTAAAGGGAAACCCGCAGGGGACCAGACATCCCAAAACCCAAAACAAATAAATACAGGGGTTTAAAGGGAGTACTAGGAGGATCTATATAGGGGGGTCACCCCGAAACAGATCAGGGCCCAGAAAAGTTTTTTAAAGAAAAAGCTAAAAAATTCCCGGCTTTTGCCCGGAGGAGGACTTGGGCTACCCTTTAAGGGCGCCCATAAGCTGGAGGGTTGATGTCAGGGTTTAAAGGGTACCCCCAATAGAAAATCACCGGGCCCCCGGACGGCATTAGGGGGGGCCTTTTAAAAAACTTTTGGGGCCCACGTTTAAAAGGAGAGTGCTTTTTCCCGGGTGTTTGGGGAGATGTTGGTTTAAAAAAGGGGTAGGGTTTTTCTTCAAAAAAAAAAACACCCCCATATCAGGGTGTTAAAACAAGGGGGAAAGGGTTCCGGATTGTCCAGCTCCTTTTGTTCTGTCAAGAAAGGGTTGAAAGAATATTCCCAAATGCCACGAAATGCAAAACTTGTTGTAATAGTGCCCCCCTTCCCGGGCCAAAGTTGTACAGGGTTTTAAATAAAAAGTTTTCCCAGATCCACCTTAAGACTGCAGAAAAATTTTGGGAGAATGTTTGTAAACGGGTAAAGTGCTTTCTGGGGAAAGAAAAAGGGCCCATTTCAAGCAAAAATTGGACAGACCCAGTCACTTCCCCTGCCCCTCCGGGTGCACCTTTATCCATTTCTCCGACTTAGCAAAAGCTGGTAAAGTTTTAAATCAGAAATGCGGTGATGTGGGGTGTTTTATAAAAACGTTAATAGTGGGAATGCAGTTATTATCCGGGAACCTAAAGTATTGTCAATCCTATGTTCACATTTTTTAGGGCAGCCCATGTTTTTCCTTTGGTCCCGTACTAAGGGGGGTATATAAATTTTAAATTATCATGTTGTCATGCGATAAAGAAAATCGGGTTTTTTCGGGCTTGTTTGTGGGTTTTTACCGGGCAAAAAATTCTCCCTTTTCAACTCCATGCCTTATCCTTTTCACTCAGGGTTCAAGCGTTAACTAATAAAAAAGGGGTTAAAATTTTCAAACAAAGTTTGGATTTTTTGGGAAACATAGGAAAAAGGTTTAGTTTGAGTCGGAAAACACACAGTGAAACGTGTAAGAAGACAGAAACAGTAAAACACTGTACCCAAAGGGGATAGGGATCAGACTATCCGGAGCCGCCATCACTCACATAGTCATACGCAAGACTATTGCAGCGGCTGCCAAAAAGTCGCAAGGACGAGTGAGCACCCCCCCAGCAAAGTTTCAGCCCCAATCCAAAACTACGTGAAATCCGCTCCCATGCGTTTTGCAGTCTGCAACCAGAAAACCCCAATGGTTTGCTAGCCAAGCATCTTCACTCCCAAAACAAGGGCCTATGGGGGAAAAACCCGGGGGGGGTCCCCCCTTTTTTGGCAAAAGACTTTTTTTTTTTTTTTTTTTTTTTTTTTTTTTTTTTTTCCAAAATAAAGGAAAAAGGGGTGCTTTGCTCGTTGGGTGAAAACCGAAGCCGCAAAAGGGAAAATCATCCTTTGCAGCCCCAAGAAATGCAATTAAAAGGCAACAGAGAGCATGCTAGAAAACGTCTCTTTTAAAAAAACTTTCCGCAAAAAAAGAAAAAAGCAGCCGCAATGGCCAAAACAGAGTTCTGGGAAACTGTTTGGGGAAAGGGTTTTGCAAACTGGGGAAAAAAAGCAGCGTAACCCCGGGGCCAGACCTCGGGGCGTAGGACAACAGCACAGGGTCTCAGAATACATCCACCAGCAAAAACCCGAACAAATGAAAAACCATCCCCCCCAATTTCATCAAAACCCGCCCCACACAGATTACCAGAGATCCAAACCTGGAACCACAGTACCTCAAACAGGAAGGGGTTTCCCAAAAAAAAACGGAAAAACAACTTCCCCTGGGTTCTGCTGGGCAGAAGATAAGACCTTCGTCCCCCTTTAAAAAAAACAACCCTTTATTCCAAGGGAAAAGGTTTTTATAAAAGGGCTTTTTCCCAAGCCAGAAGCCCCTAAAAGGTATTTATGATAAAACCTTACACAACCATGACAATGGCACACCAGCTCATTTGGACATAAAAAAGGGGCCTCCCTTTAACTTTTTCTTAAAAATTTCCCTTTCGAAACGGGAGCGGTTACAAAGGGACTTGTAAAAATTTCAATGATCGTCCTGAGAGTTACCGAAACATGGGTACCTCCCTTTTAGAATGCCATCAAGGGGTTTAGACCTTTTCCCGTAGCGAGGAATTAACCTCCTGGCAAAAAATGGCTTTTTAAGCGAGTCTGCTGAAAACGCTAAAAAGACCAGAACATTAACATAAACCCCACCCTGTCCCAGGGGTTAAGGATGGTGTGAGAGGGGAAATTGATGAATGCTATGGGGGCCATAGAAGCGGTAGAAGATGCTTTATATAAAGACTCTATAAAATTTCCCCTAGTAGCAAACAAGGTTTCCAAACTCAGAGGGGGCTGAGTGACTTGTTTAAAAAAGGTTTCTTTGGTTTTCTCAGCAGGGAAATTTATCAAAGGGGGTTTTCGTTCCTAGACACTGCCAAGGGGGGTTAAACCAATTTTTTACAAAAGTTCCTTTTTAAAAATTGCAGGAGAAATGGGGTTTTTTTGCACGGTTTCCCTTTATAAACCCGAAATCAAAAAAATGTACCATTTCCCCCTTCAAAATGTTTGTAATTTTGTTACTGAACAGTCGAGAATCAGAAAAGATCCCAGTTTTGATTTTGCTATGTTTATTGTAACATGCCCCTGATGTCAAACCTTTATAAAACACCATTGGGAGTCCACAAAACTAATGTTTTCTTCCTCAGGGGTTTCCCCCTTTTTCCGGTGCCTTTTAAGGGGTTCCCCCCCCCAAAAGGATAACAAACCCCAAAGGACCTCAGCAAAGCATTGTCCCCTACACAAGAAACCGCATCCCCCTACTAAAATGTGAGTCTTCAGGGAAAGCCTCTAGAGGGACCGCAAGAGTTTTTCCCCAAGGAGAACAAAAAATCTGGGTTTTAGGTTGCGCACAACAAAAATTTGCACTTTCCCCCCCCCCAGGAAAATGTGAGGGCCCAAAGTGAAATGGGAACAGAGTGGGGGCACCCCAGAAAAAAAAACCCCAGCTCTAAAACCCTGGAAAACCGCCCCCCAGGTACCATCACAGGGTGAAGAGTGTGTTTTGAAAGCCCAAAAGACACCGACTAAGAAAAACAAACCCGATAGTTTACCTCTAGTGTACGGAGATAAACAAAGGGCCCCCTTTTAAAGGGGGAAAGTTTCCCGTTCTAAAATCTGCCCCCGTCAGAATCTACGCAAAAGGGCCCCAAGAAAAAACAATCAAGATAATGCAATCTTAGACGATCAGAGAACCGGTCTCTAGCTAAAATTTCCCCCCTTCTTTTACACCTTTGGCCCTCAAAAGGGCCCCCCTTCCCTACTCCTTAAGGGACATGTTTCAGGGAATGTCGGGGAAAGGCGGGGAAGGGAAAAGGGAAACAAAGGGGACAAAGGGGTTTAAAAACCCTGGATTTTTCCAAAAACCCGTTTTTCCTCTGCCAACCCTAATGGAGTGCAAACGATTCCCCACAACAGGTCAGAGATACCACACCCCCTGTAGCTGAATTTCACCCCCATTTGAAGCGTATAGCTTTCACCGTTCCCAACCTAGAAAGATCCAAGAACTTGATATTTCACATCATACAACGTGAATGTTATGCTAAAGAACTAGACAACCTGAACAAAGGGCAACTGTTTCTAAAGACAGTACTTTGAAAAGCTCGACCCATTAAATCGACCAAGATGGGCTGCTCAGAATTGAGGGCCGTCTTCAAGAAGCCAAGGTGGAATTTATGGAGAAACACCCCTTTAATAATTCAGGACTCATCATGTCACAACTCTGCTTGTACAACATCACCACATCCAAGTAAAGCACCAAGGCCGATTGTTTACCGAAGGGAGCCAAACGAGCTGCTGGACTATGGATAGCTGGAGCCAGGAGATGTGTGAGCAAACTCGTCTTCAACTGTGTTACTTGTCGCAAACTTCGTGGCACATCTCATTTACCCAAAGATGTCCATTCTCCCATCTGACAGACTTAGTACGGACCCTCCCTTCACCAACTTTGGGTCTGGATACATTTGGTCCTTGGGGACTGTGGCTACATGGCGCACTAGGGGGGTTCATGCCAGTCCCAAAGGGGTTTGGGCCGTGATGTTTATTTGCAATGTCCAGTAGAGCTGTCCATATAAAAGTGATTTAAAGCCATGGACACTTCAAGTTTCTTTAACGCACTTAGACGGTTCATCGCCATCAGAGGCCTGTGAGCACATTCGTTCCGACAGAGGCAAAAAATTTTTTTGGGAGCAGTCAAAGAACTTCAAATCCCTTCCAACTTGGACATTTACCGCTATTGAGAGATATCTAAGTGAGCAAGGTTGCACCTGGACCTTTAACCTACCACATTCTTCCCATATGGGAGGCGCCTGGGAAAGAATGATAGGGATAGCAAGGAAGATCCTGGATTCAATCTTCCTGCAAGTGGGTGAACAAGACTCACCCATGAAGCCTTGACTACATTCATGGCCGAAGTTTCAGCCATCATGAATGCCCGACCGCTGACTACACTTTCAAGCGACCCAGGAGATACGACTGTCCTCACTCCTGCCATGTTACTGACTCAAAAAACCAACTCTGTGAGTGCCCCACCTGGAGAATTTGGTGAAAAAGACCTCTACGGGCGAAAGGGGCAAGTGCAAAGTCTCTCCAATGTTTTCTGGGACAGATGGAGGAAGCAGTATATCTCCACTCTGCAAACAAGGAGAAAGTGGCAGACGAACAAGCCAAACCTCAAACCTGGTGATGTTGTGCTCATGAAGGACAGCCAGTCGCATCGGAATGAGTGGCCATTGGGCCTTGTCACCCAAACGTTCCCAAGCAAAGATGGGAATGTACGCAAAGCCGAGATCAAAGTATGGAAGCTCGGAGAGAGCAAACTATTTCTCAGGCCAGTCGCAGAACTCTTTCTGTTGTTTTCTCCTAAAGAGCCTAGTGGTGACATCAGTTGATGTCAGGCGGGGAGTGTTCTGTCTAGCAAGGTTGAAAGAATATTGCCAGATAGCCACGTATGCAAAACTTGTTGTAATAGTGCCACCTGCTGGCCAAAGTTGTACAGTGCTTTATATAAGTGTTACAGATCCACCTTAAGACTGCAGAGAATTCTGGGAGAATGATGTCACAGGTGAAGTGCATGCTGGGAAGAAGAAGGCCATTTCAGAGCAGAATCTGGACAGAGTCAGTCACTTCACTGCTCTCCTGTGCACACATCTTTATCCATTTCTCCGACTTAGCATAGCTGGTAAGAGTTTGATCAGTATGCTGTGATGTGAGTGTATTATAAAAACTGTTAATAGTTAGAATGCAGTTATTATCCGGGTACTCATGTATTGTCTATCCTATGTGCTCACTGTTTAGGCACCATGTTTCTTGCCATTTTGCTCCTGTACAAAGGGGGGTGTACTATAAATGTCATTATCATGTTGTCATGCTGTCACTGACATCTGTTTTTCTGCATTGTTTGTAGTTTAACCGCATAATTCTCCCTATCAATCCATGCCTTATCCATTCACTTACGTTCAAGCTGTTAACTAATAAAATGAGTTAAAAGTTCAGAACAAAGTTTGGATTTATTGGAAACATAGGAGAAGGTTTAGCTGGATGTCGGAATACACACAGTGAAACGTGTAAGAAGACAGAACACCTATTTCATTAATCAATGTCGATATTAAAATATTTTCCAAATTGTTGGCAAACAGACTAGCAGCTGTATTCCCCAATTTAAGTGGGTCACAACCAGAATGGATTCATAAAAGGACAGTCGGGGGTGGTCAATATCAGAACGGTATTAGCGGTATTGGACAGTTTGGAGGGAAAGGAGGACAAAAAAGGATGCCCAGCTCTATTTGCCGTGGACGCCGAAAAGGCGTTTGACAACGTGAAATGGTCTTGGCTATATAAGGTCATGGCCAAAATGAACATACAAGGGAACTTTAGGGCTTTTACTGAGGCTCTATATGACCAACCGATGGCCAGAGTAAACACTCCTGGTTTCCTCTCAGATCAATTCGACACAGAAAGGGACACGACGGGGATGCCCGCTTTCCCCATTACTATCTAATATTGCACTGGAACCAGTCATTAGATATTTAGTCTCTTCCGATATCTTTGAGGGAATAAAAGTGGGCAAAGAGGAGGTCAAGTTATGCTGCTTTGCAGATGACATGATGCTTTTCCTGAATTCAACCAAAGGATCATTGGGTAAGGTAATTGCATTTTGAATCAGTGGGACCCCTTATGGGTATAAAATCAACATATCTAAAAGTCAGCTGTTTTTTTTAGGGGACCATGGAGAAGGGGTACAGTTTAAGACAGTTAAGAGAGGAGGTTCAGGTGGCCCTCTTCCTCCTTGACATTTTTGGGATAAGAATAGGAAGAAAGAATTCTTATTTATATCAAAATGAACTATAGGCCCGTGATATATAAAATAAGGAGAGTTGAAAAGGGGAGTACATTACCCTTATCCTTATTTTGGGAGGGCGCAGCTGTAAAAATGATAAGCTTTGCACGTCTGTTGTTCCCTTGCAAAATTTGCCAATTCTTCTGAAACATACGGATTTTAAACGGTTACAATCCGCATTTGTAAAATTTTTTTGGAATTCCAAGAGGCCTAGGATTTCCTATAAAAAGCTTATTTGTCCAAGTTGGACGGGGGTTTGAAACCCACCCAACATTAGAATGTATAATTTAGCGGGGGCTGGTGCGCCATGTGAGGGACTGGCTAAACGAGAGCAATAGCTTCTCTAACTTACACCTTGAACGGGACTGGCTTGCCTGGAGAACCTAGTTGCACTCTTACATTAAAGGCGGTTAGGGATCTTTCCCCCCCCCATGTTAAAAGGAGTGTGGTGCTCAAGACACTATTGCCACATGGAAGCATGTCGGAAGCTGTAGACTTTGCCGGTGCTCTCTCAAAATATGCTCCCCTCTGGGAATTGCCCCCATTTCCGGCAGGAAGGGAAAATAAGTTTTTCGAAGAATGGAGAAGTAAAAATATAAGATCGATAGGAGGGCCTAATCAATGAGCAGGATAATAGGTTCATGACGTGGCAAGAAATTTAAAGAGAAATACGGTTTCAGGGAGGGGGCAAGTCTTCCAATTCTGGCAAGTGATGGCCTTTTGTAAGTCTAAGATTAAAAATTTTAGCGGCAGCAGGCCCCAGGCCATATTTGATGATCTGGTAAAGGGTTTAGGATCTCTGTGGTTCCTTGTCCATGATTACAGGGGATTATGTGACAGAGTGCTAGCACCAATTAAGGAATCCCGTTTTTTGTTCGTGGGAAAGGGAGCTGAGAGACCCCGAGATCCAGCAAAAAATCAGAGTAGGGTGGGGAAAATTAGAGCTTCTATTATAACGAAAACTGGAGGAAATGTTCTTCCGCTTGGCTCACAAAGCCACTTACGCGTTTAATCTTCCGTTAAGAAATGCACCAGCAAACTATCTCAGGGAATGTCCCAAATGTAAGCTACAGAAGGCAGACCTGTTACATGGCATATGGCATTGCCCGAGGCTAAAGAAATATTGGGATGAAATTCTGTTGCTGATTTTGAGAGGTGTTGAATGTGGAGGTGCGGAGTGATCCTATAAGCCGATTTTCCATTATATCCTTGCAAACGACAACAGGACGGGAGAGGACTCCTGCCTTATTAAATCACAAGGGGGTGCAAACGTTATTACTGGTTGCAAAGAAGTGTATCTAAGACATTGGGTTTGGGGGAGAGTGTCCCGACAAAGGATGAAGCCCAAACCTTTTGATCAAGAGATTGCAACCATAGATAGGGGTTTGAGGCGGAAACAAATAAGAACTCTTTATCTGAGAAGTTCTTTTTAAAAAGTGGAAAGTTTTTATAGTTAAAACTTTTTCAGATGAAGAGGTTTGGGCGCTGTTGATCACTTTCGCATTCTGATTACTACTCAGGGGAAAAATTGGCTGGGTCCTTGGGGAGACTAGAGGTAGGGTACGATACATGACCAGGGAAAGTTGGGTTGGCTAAGATAGGGAAGAAAGGTTACAAGAGAGGGAAATTTCCCACACTAGGTAGGTAATCTTACATTTGATTATTCCTTGATGAGGAAAGGGTGGTTTCATAAAATTTTTTGGTGATAGATTTTTCCATTTCCGGGGTTGCTGGTGGGTGGTAGGAGAGGGGCTTTATAGGGATTATTTAAGTTTGGCTCGGTTTATCTTTTATGGATGTTATTATAATTAAATGGAGAAGTTTAAGTGTTAACAGAGCATTTAAATGTTACATATTGAAGTTTTATCTATATATTGCGATGTGATTGTTTGTAAAGGATGATATCTTTTCTTCTCAATAAAAATCATTGTTTAAAAAAATAAAAAAAAATAAAAAAGTTATGGCTATGGCGATTCAAAAACGTGTTTTCCTTTTTGAATAAAAGTGTTTTTATTGTGTAACAGCAGTAAAACATTAAAAAAAAATATACAAATTGGGTATCGCTGTAACCGTATCGACCCGCTGAGTAATACTAGCATGTCAGTTAAAAGTGATCAAAGCAGCATATGCTCCCCATAATGGTACAAATAAAAACATCAACTCATCCCGCAAAAAACAAACCCATAATCAGCTCCGAATAATGAAAACTGAAAAAGTTATGGCTGTCAGAACAGGACAACATAAAAACAACATAAACAACATAAACAACATAAAAACGCAATTTTTTATAGACCTATTTCTATTGTGTAAAAGTAATAAAACATAAAAAACTATATAAAATCTATATCATCGCAATTGTACCGACCCCCATAGTAAAGACATCCTGTCATTTACACTGCACAGCGAATGCTGTAGAATTGAAGCCCAAAAAACAATGGCGGAACTGCGTTTTTCCTCCTCATTTTCATAGCCCAAAGCAAAAAAAAAAACTATGGAACACTTGTGCGGCAAAAATGCACAATATACCCCTAGATGAGATCTATGACGCGTGCTGAATCCAAAATGGGTTGACTTCTGGAAGGTTTCACCTGTTCTGGTACTTTGGGGGCTTTTTTGATGCGACATGGCCCAACCAAAATCTGCGTTCCAAAAGCCAAATAACACTCCCTCCCTTGTACCCCCTGCCATGCGCCCAAACAGCAGTTTACACCGACATGTATGATATTGCCGAACTTGGAAGAAATTGCGTAACAAAATTTTGGGTGCTTTTTTACCAGCATTCCTTGTAAAAATGAAACATTTTCAGCTAAAATTGCAGATTGTTTGAAAATTTTTTTTTTTCATTTTCACAGCCCAACGCTAAAAATTTTTGTGACACACCTGTGGGGTCAATATGCTCACTAAACCCCCGGATATATTCCTTAAGGGTTGTAGTTTTCAATATGGGGTCTTTTTAGGGGTGTTTATTAAGTTTTAGCACCTTAGGGTGTCCGCAAACCCGAAATGGCCCCTAAATAAATTTATAATGA
This sequence comes from Phyllomedusa bahiana, assembly GCA_025379985.1. Taxonomy (NCBI): domain Eukaryota; kingdom Metazoa; phylum Chordata; class Amphibia; order Anura; family Hylidae; genus Phyllomedusa; species Phyllomedusa bahiana. The sequence continues at coordinate 57,168 of JAODAL010013278.1, read as the reverse complement.
AAAAGAGACCCCAGAGTCCGGTAGGTGCTCCCCTAAATTTTGGGTTGTGGTTTGAGCCAAATAGCGCACTAGGGCCACATATGAGATATCTCTGAAAACGGCAGAATCTGGGGATTCAATATTATGTTGCATTTCCCTGATCACATTTACCGTATTCTTGTGAATAATGTATAAAAATTGAAAATCTGCAAACAAAAGTTAAATTTTGAAATTCCACTTCTACTTTGCTTTAATTCCTGTGAAACACCTAATGGTTTAATAAACTTCCTAAATTCTGTTTTGAATACTTTAAGGGGTGTAGTTTCTTAGACGAAGTCCTTTATGTGGGTACCTAACATACAGGTCAATCAAAGTCACGTTAGAACTGGACTGGTCCCCCAAAAAAATGTATATTGCAAATTTTCCTGAAAATTTGAAAATTACTACTAAATGCCTAAGCCCCCTAATGTCATAAAAAAAAAAGACATTTAAAAAAATGATGCCAAACTACAGCAGACATATGGTAGATGCTAGTTATAAACTATTTTGAGTGGAATAACTATCTGTCTTACACGCAGAAATTTTTTAAGTTTGAAATTGGTAAATTATTCAAATTTTTCACGATACTTTAATATTTTTCACAAATAAACAAGCATTTTTGGACCAAAATTCCTTTCTATCTTAAAGCACAATGTGTCATGAGAAAACAATCTCTGAGTCACATGGATAGGTAAAAGTGTCAAAAAGTTATTCTCACATAAAGTGACACATGACAGAAAATGGGTCTCTGTCAGAGAGGCCAAAACTGGCTCCGGCGGTAAGGGGTTAAAAGGGTGCCGATGATAATAAGCAAATGAGAGCTACGAACAGCAGTACCAAAACAAACTTGTCAAAGTGCTAGTGGTGCCCTCTGAAACACTGCTACCTGACCTCTAGCAACTAGTGAAAAACACAGCCCTGCCTATATGAAGCTGTCATGGCTTCGGGGCTGGTGTATGGTTGGATCGTCATATGTATTTTCTACCTATTTAATTTTTTTAAAGACAAAACTGGGGAAGGATACAAAATATTATTACCGCCATCACTGATATGGGGGCGCTGGAGGATCTAAAAAAGATGCAGGCAAAAGAATGTGTAGCAGTGTCCTCCACAAGCTATTACTGCCCGTCCCTGGCCCCTAGCTCAAGCTTTATAAGAAGTATATTCCACATAGAAAAAGTTTGGTTATTTCTGCACCAAGATTAAAGGGGTTGTCTCGCTACAATGATTGGGTTTTAATTAAAAGATCTTTAAAAAAACAAGCAGCTTTGCAATATATGTTCATTACAAATGTCCTACTGATTTTGAGTTAGCCCTGTTAGTAGGAGTGCATCAGCTTCTCAAATTTCTATAGCAGCCGACCTGTTGATCCTTATCTCACTGGCTGTCAGGTCTGTATGACTCATCACCTTTGAAGACAGGTGGGAGCAGAGAGAATGCTTCTGTAGTGGAGGGAGGGGAAGGGAGGACTCTGGCTTCTGTGTCGGTGCTGCCTGGATTAACCCTGTGTGTGCCTGCTTCCTCCTGCTCTCTACACAGATAGATGTGACAGCAGTGACCATGTGTGTTACTATAATCATGATGTGTCTGTGGAACTGTCACTATAATAATACTATACAGATCAGGGAGGCTTGTGAATACTTCATGCTGTGCTGTACTAGTGACACATAGTAACACTTCCCAGCTGCCCTGTGTCTGTTCTGACAGGGTTTGTTGTTGCTGGAGATGTGGAGACTTGTAAGCTAAGCAGGGGATATAGGAACACATGCATCCCCTCTGCTCTGCTATTAGTAATCAATGCTTCACAGACCTCTCTACACTCATAGATCAGCCCTCTCCTGCAACAGACCTAGGCAGGCACACACAGGGTTAACTCTGGCAGCAAACCCCCTCCCCCTTGCTGTATAGAAGTTACAGAGCTGCCTGTGTGCTGAAGGGAGGGGGGAAGAGGGAGCAGAAGAGACAGACCAAGAAGCACGCCCCTCAATTCAACTATCAGGCTCACTGACAGGCTGAAAGCTTGTAATGAGACAACTCCTTTAATCTCTCTGTTATTCCAAAGGATTTTATATATAATATAGGAAGCAGGATCCGAGTACCACATGGTGTACAGCAAATACAGAACAGCTGATCTATAAAACACTGTACATACAGTAATTTTATATACTGTCACATCAAACATGACTATGCCCACTATCATGTTCCCTGAATGGTTCTCCTTAAAGGGGTTTTGCCAAAAGGGAGTTCCTTGGCTCTTATCTACTCAGGAGAGAAGATTAACTCAGCATGCTGTTTCATGGGGAAGAAGGAGGGGGGCTGAGAGAGAACCAGGGAGCAGGGTTCGTCTCCAATGTTTACTCAAATAATTACGTTACAACCAGTGGATTCTCTAAAAAAAAAAAACACAGGCTCATTCACTGCTTTTTCTCCCCAGTCTTTTGCAAGCTCCTTCATGTTCGATGTTATCAGATAAGAAGTGCAGACAAACTGTCAGGAAAATAAGGGCATATAAAGAAAGCTGTAGCTCTCAGAGGCTTCACTTTTTGTAATCACATATATTTAGAAAAGTGATTAAATACCCATTTTGGAGGATCCCACATCAACATTACATCGTGGCAAAACCCCATTAAACAAAGGATCCATTAGACAGAGCTGCTTGGAGATATTTTGGGACCCCATACATTGAGATTGGACAGAGCTTCAAGGGCTGATGGGAGATAGCGTTATGCTCTTTAGGGGTGAGTAAGCTGGATAAAAGTTTTTTATGACATATAATTATTATTATGAATAATATTAGAGAAATGGCAATTACTAGGGCCTTACAATGAACATCATTGGTCTTATAACCCAGTAGAACAAACCCATTTTTTTTTCTTTTCTTTCCATCTGATCATGATTTTAACTTCTTACAGCAGAAAATCTGTTGCCAACTTATGTAAAGGGATGGAATCAACAACTTGTTCCCTGGAAGGTTTGTTTCCCCCTTTAATGGGCAGCTGTACCCTGATTTCTTAGTGAAGCTAAAAGCTCATCTCCTACAGAACCTACAAAACCCATTCAGGTTTATGAGTTTGTGAACAGTTAGTAATGCAGGAGAGGAGAGTAATACCTGGAGATGTGAGCGGCTGCTGATCCTCCATCTTGACCTCCTTGTAGAGATCCTCTATCTTGACATCTCTGTACTGATCCTTATGTTCTTCTAAATACTCCCACTCCTCCATGGAGAAATAGACAGCGACGTCCTGACACCTTATAGGAACCTGACACACACAATGATACAGTCATCACCCAGACCCCTCCAGTGGTGTTACTGTATAATATCCCAGCATTCCCAGCAGTGTCACCTCTCCAGTCAGCAGCTCAATGATCCTGTTGGTGAGTTCTAGGATCTTCTGTTCATTGATTTCCCCCTTTACAAGGTATTGAGTTGGGGGCCCTGTGATTGGGGCCTCTATAGCAGGGACCAGACAGGATTCACTAGAGGTCTTTATCACTACTGTGTAATCCTGTTTATGGATCCAGAGATACATCGATAAATGATAAATCATCTGTTATTACCATAGATACGAATGATGTAATGTGACATCATCAGAGCCCCCTCCCCTCTCCAGTCATATCATCTGTTGTTACCATAGATAAAAATGATGTAATGCGACATCATCAGAATCTCTTACCTCTCCGGTCATATAATCTATTATTACCATAGATAAGAATGATGTAATGTGACATCATCAGAGCCCCCTCCCTCTCCAGTCATATCATCTGTTATTACCATAGATAAGAATGATGTAATGTGACATCCTCAGAATCTCTTACTTATCCAGTCATATCATCTGTTATTACCATAGATAAGAATGATATAATGTGACATCATCAGAATCTCTCCCCTCTCCAGTCATATCATCTGTTATTACCATAGATAAGAATGATGTAATGTGACATCATCAGAATCTCTTACCTCTCCAGTAAGTAGGCAGAAAGATTATCTCTAGGGTGAGATTTAATATACTCTCCGTCATCTTGTCCTTGTCTCCATTCATCCTTGGCGAGTCAACCAGGAAATGTATCTTATATAGATAATAACAATAGAACAGATCCCATATTACAGAAACCTGAATGGAAAGAAAATAAGACAATCTAAAAAGCACACAAATCCCATGTAAAAATACAATTCCTGGAGATAATAAAGAGGAACATTTCAGAAGATATTGAAGTGTAGGTGATGTTTCATTCTCTCTCTTGAATGGATTGGAACATTGAGTAGCTTGTATAAGAAGCTCTTACATGTTTAAAGGGATTTTGCCACGAAGTAAAATTGATGTGGGAAGCTTGCAAATGAAATAACAAACATTTTCACCATTCATCATTATTAAAAATTCTGCACCGTTTTTATTTTAGCTGCTCCTTTAGTAATCCATTGTTTACAGCTGGTCTCCAGGGGAAACGACCAGGGCTGAGAGCTCCTCAGTCCTGGTCAGACATGCTCAGACATCACCTTTCCTCTCAGGCAGCTACTGAGTGTTCAACCCCAGGTGCTGTCATTCTACTCCTGTCCTCTGTACTCCTTAGTAAGTAGTCAAACAGTGCAAATAAATAAAAAAAGAAACCTCAGTCAGGTTTGTGCATTGATAAAGAGAAATAAATTCCACAGGTTTGGTTCTTGCAGGTATTTGAACCTAGAACCCTTTCCCTGGAAGCAAAAACTTTATCTTTCAGCTACTCACAACTCTTTACATAAACAGACCTTTCTTTGACTACAGAGAGGAAAGACCTGATGATGTCATCCTGCTGGGTCACATGATAAGCAGCTCAAACAAATCACACATGCCCCCCTTCTGAGCACACAGAGCTGACGAGCTGGATGCAGGAGGAAGGAAATGAGATTATGGCAAAACCCTTTTAAGGTCAAAGCAGTGTTATAGAGTATTGTATCCTCACATGAGCGGTACACCACCTCTAGCCCCAGCGGGATAACCATTATGTATGGCCTGTGGACATTATAGACCAGGAGTGTCAAACTACTGGGTGATATAACAGGCTGTATATTATACTGGATGATATAACGGGCCGTATATTATACTGGATGATATAATGGGCTGTATATTATACCGGATGATATAACGAGCTGTATATTATACTGGGTGATACAACGAGCCGTATATTATACTGGGTGATACAACGAGCCGTATATTGTACTGGGTGATACAACGAGCCGTATAGTATACTGGGTGATACAACGAGCCGTATATTATACTGGATGATATAACGGGCCATATATTATACTGGATGATGTAACGGGCCGTATATTATACTGGATAAATTTTAACAGGCCGTATATTATACTGGATGATGTAACGGGCCGTATATTATACTAGATGATGTAACGGGCTGTATATTTTACTGGATGATATAACGGGCCATATATTATACTGGATGATATAACGGGCTGTATATTATATCGGATGATATAACGAGCTGTATATTATACTGGATGATATAACGGCTGTATATTATACTAGATGATATAACGGGCCTTTAAAATTATACTGGAGGATATAACGGGCCGTTTATTATACTGGATGATACAACGTGCTGTATATTAAACTGGATGATATAACGGGCCATATATTATACCGGATGATATTACGGGCTGTATATTATACCGGATGATAGAACGGGCCGTATATTATACCGGATGATAGAACGGGCCATTTATATTAAAAATGGATGATATAATGGGCTGATATTATACCGGTGATATAACGGGCCGTATTTTAAATACTGGGGGTTATAACAGGCTGTTATTATACTGGGGTATAGGGGCTGTATATTATACTGGATGATATAACGGGCTGTATATTATACTGGGTGATATAACAGGCTGTATATTATACGGGAGGATATAACGGGCCGTGTATTACACTGGGGGCATAATTTTTAGGCAAGTCATATTTTGGAGAATGTATTTTATTCTATCTGCATTTGTGGTCAGGGCTCTTCTTACCTCATCAGGCTGCAGGGTCCGGTTACCACTGCTTCCTCTAATACAGAGATACCTCCACCTGCTGGACCAGAGTCATGTGACTGCTGTGTACTGCCAGGACCTGTGATGTCACATGGAAGGAGGAGTCATGTGACTGCTGTGTGCTGCCAGGACCTGTGATGATGTCACATGGAGGGAGGAGTCATGTGACTGCTGTGTGCTGCCAGGGCCTGTGATAATCTCCAAAAAATTGGGAATCTCGAAAGAAAACGGGGATCTTTTGTCACTATTTTTTTCATTTTGCATAGGAAACTTAAACTCTATCTTTCCCTTCTTTTTAAAACACAAAACGTAACTTTTATTATATTAACTTTAAACCTCTAAAATCATTTTTAAAACCTGATCTTCCCCATTTTTTAACCCTTTTTGTTTCTAAAAGGGGGAAAAAAACTCCCCTTTACATAAGTCTGGGGAACCCCCCCTATTCAGGGACCCTTTTTAAACATAGTACTGCTTAGTAAGGGTCCCAACCAACACTTGGGCAGGTGTCCCAAATTCTCTAACACAGAAAAAATAAGGCCCCTTGGACACCGTCGCAGCGGGGTTGACACTTTTGACAGAGGTGAGAGATCACAATTTAAAACATCATGCCGACCTGCCGACATGTTTCGCCACAACCCCGGCTTTATCAAGGCTTAGAGGTCCGTCACTTTTTTCTGAGTACTTTCCTTTTATATCATGTTAGGTAAAACCCCAACAGGGGCCACCAAATTGCCATAGGAATCCACTAAAAACCCACTCCCCTTTTGCGGCACACTCATACATGTCCGCTAAAGCGAACCCCCGCCTTTAGGCCAACAAACCCTTAGTCAAATTCGATCTCCAAAAGGTAAGATGGGGGGCCAAACCTGTTTTGGAGATGGGAATTTGACGAAAGGTTTTTTGGCCATGAAGCAGGGTGGAGCTTCAGCAGGGGCATGTTATGAGTGTGCCCCGGGGGAAGGGGGAGGGGTTTTATGTGGATTTCTGATGGCTAATTTGGGGAGCACCGTATGGGGTGTTTACCTAACGATTAAAAAGGAAGTTTAGCTCAGACCCAGGACGGACCTCTAAGCCTTGATAAAACAGGTTGCTGGCGAAAATGTCGGCGGTCAGGCATGAGTTTTTAAAAAAATGTCTCTCATTTGTCTTAATGTTTACTGCGCAGACGGTTTTCACAAGGGGGGGGGGGGTTATTTGTTCTGTGTCTTGAGATTTTGGGCGACTGCCCCAAATATTGGCTTGGGCCCCTTACGAAGTTTTGTCTTTGCAATAGATATAAGGCTTTTCCTTTTTTAATAGGGGGGGTTTTCCCCCCAGACTTGTTTGATAAAAAAGGAGTTATTCCTTTTTCAGAAGAAAAAAGGGGTTTAAAATTTGAGAGGAAGAGTTTCGGGTTTTTTTTAAATAGTGTGTATAGGGGGGTTTAAATTTAGATATAATAAAATTTTACTTTTTAAGTTTTTAATAGATAGGGGAATGAAGATTTTTAAGTTTGCCAATGGCAAAATAGAAAATTTTTATAGTGCCCTGTGATGATGCTCCAAGGGAAAGGGAAGATCAGGCAGTACATGATTGCAGTGAGCCGCGGGGTGTTGTGTGTGGGGGTTTTGTAACGTCGTGTAGCTGAGCCGTGTGGGTGTAATGTGGCTGTAGCTAAAGCCGTGTGTTTTAATTTTGCCTGTAGCTGACCCATGTGTGTTTTCGTCCCTGTAGCTGACCCGGTGGTGTGTAAGTCCCCTGGTTTGGACCCTGTGTGTGTAACGTGCCTGTAGGGGCCCGGGTGTGTTTTAAACGTCCCGGGTTGGTGAGCCGTGGGGAAATAACGTGCCTGTAGCGGCCGTTTTGGTGTAACTTTCCTGGGGCCCTGACCCGTGTGGTGAAACGGCCCCTGTACCCTAAAGCCTGTGTGTGAAATTGCCTTTGCTGAGCCGGTGTGGAAACGTGCCGGGTTAGCGGCCCGGGTGGTGTTAACGGCCTGTAGCTGAGCCGTGTGTATAACGTGCCTGTAGCGACCCGTGTGTGAAATGGGCCTGTAGCTGGGCCATGTGTGTTTTAACGTCCCTGTGGGTTGGCCGTGTGTGTGAAATTTGTCCCTGAGCTGAGCCGGGTATGTGAAAATGTGCCTGTAGTAAACCCGTATTTTGCGTGTAGCTGAGCCGTGTTTGGAAAGTCCCTGAAAGCTGGCCGTGTGTGGTAACGGCCTGTAGCTACCCGTGTGTGGGGAAAACGGGGGCCGTCGCTGAGCCGTGTGTGAAACGTCCCAGAAGCTGAGCTGGGGTTGGAAACGTGCCTGTAGCTGGGGCCGGGGTTTTTTGTGTAATGTGCCGGTAGCTGAGCCGGGGTTGTGTGTAACGTGCGTGTAGTGAGCCGTGTGTAATTTGCCTGTAGCTGAGCCGTTTGTGTTTTTAAAGTGCCTGTAGCTGGGTGTGTGTGTGAAACTTGCGTGAAACCCGGGCCCCGTGTGTGTGTACCGTGCCTGTAGCTGACCCGTGGTGTGTAAAGTCCCTTTTAGCGAGCCGTGGAAAACGTGCCGAGTGACCCGGGGTGTTGTAACGGCATGCAGCAGCCCGTGTGGTGTAACGTGCGTGTAGCTGAGCGTGTTTTGTGTAAAAGTGTTGTAGCTGTGCCGGGTGTGAAATTGTCCGGGTAGCTGACCGTGGGGTGTGTAACGGGCCGGTAGCTGACCCGGTGTGTGTTTTAATTTTGCGTGTAGTGGGGCCGTGTGTGGGGTAACGTGCGTGGAAATGGAAATTGTGTTTTAAAAAGTGCCTGTAGCGGGCCCGGTGGTGGTAAAGTGCCTGTAGCTGGGGGCCTTGGTAACTTCCCTGTACCCTGACCCGTGGGGGTGTAATAGGGTTTTGTCCCTGAGCCGTGTGTGTAACATGCCTGTAGCTAAAGCCGTGTGGGGAACGGCCTGTAATGGACGGGTGTGTAATGTGCCTGTAGCTACCCGGGTGGTGAAAAGTCCCTGCAGTGAGCGGTGTGTGAAAAGTGCCTGAAGCGGGGCCGTGGGGGGTTTTAAGTGCCTGTAGCTGAGCCGTGTATTTTTTAATTTTCCTTTAGGAGCTGTGGGAAAATTTTGCTTGTAGAGGCCGTGTGTGTGTAAAAATGCGTGTAGCTGACCCTTGTGTGTGTAACGTCCTGTAGTGGGGGCTGGTGAACATACGGCAGGGGGCCAGGGTGTGGAAAGGTGTGTATTTTGGGGGGCCGTTTGTGTGTAATGCCTTAGGGGCCCGGTGTGTGAAATGTGCCTGGGGCGAGCTTTGAAAAAACTTTAACGTCAGCTGAGCCTTTGTGTGTGAAATGTTGAAACTGAGCCGTGTGTGGAAACGTCCCGAAAGCTGGGGCCGTGGGGTGTTAATGTGTGTGTAGATAATTAGTACCGTAGTTAGGAATTATATGCTATTAGTTGCCTTCGGGCAAATCATAGTCTGTATAGGAACTAGTAACCTTGGCTTTAACTAAGTCCTATACTTGTGGATTGATTGTATCAACCTGAGTGGGTACTGGCGAATTCAGGGTGGGGTACACCCTGATTTTAGGTGGACCTTAACTGTCATAACATTCATTACTCCTATATCTGTTTTAGACACTGCCCACAATCCTTCAGGAACTCCTTGCAACACCATGTGATCCAGTGGTGTGAGTATAAAAATATGTCTCGACTCGTGTTTTGCTGTTTGGTTAGTTATATAATGTAAGGTGGGGCTCTAACCCCCCTCCACAAAGCCCTAATATACCAACCCATGCCTCTTCAGCGCCCTTGCGAGGGGCTCCCAGTAGGTCGCTGACCCTGCCTCAACCTAAAGATGCATTCCGGGCACTGGCAGCACACCTGGAGCTCCGGGCCCTGTTGTCGCTCCTACCATCTAAAACAGACATGCTACAGCTAAGTCAGGATCTTCAATAAGCATGGCGCCGGGATCCGCAACTGGTCCAGTCTGCAGTAGTCGAACTGCAGAACAAATGTCAATACTTGGAGAAAGTGCAACAATCTACAAATCTCACAATAAACACCCTTCAGGCATCTCTCGCTTCTCAAATTGATCGCCAGAACCAATTAGCAGCCCAGCTCGATGACTTGGAGAACCGCAATAGACGCAACAACATCAGGCTGCATGTCCTGCCTGAAGAGATTTGCACCTCTGATCTCATTCCTACACTGACCAAGAACTTCAATCACATTCTGGGCAGACCAATTGACACCTTCCTAGAATTCAACCATGCTCATGGGACTCTCTGTCCAAGTCAGACATGGAGATTCTCTGGTGACCTTCCCTTCCCCTGCTGATCAATCAGCTTTTACTGCTGCTCTGGGCCTACCGGCAGTTGAAATTCCAGATTGGTTTACTGCCATTGACTCGACTGTGCCAGTGTTATCTCCTACCAAGCAAATAGTACCGTATTTTTCAGACTATAAGATGCACTTTTTTTCCCCAAAATTCGGGAGGAAAATGGGGTATGTCTTAAAGTCCGAAAAATACGGTAGGTATGTCTTATGGTCTGGTGTGTCTTAAAGTCCGAAATATACGGTAGGTGCGTTTTATGGTTCGGTGCGTCTTAAAGTCCGAAATATACGGTAAGCCATCACCTGTCATCCATAGTCTCACAAAAGACCCAACGTCCAAACTGTCGTCAGAAAATGCCTGAGGAGCCCGGCCAGCACTCTGGCCCTTTACGCTGACTCTCTATTTGTGGATAGCGAACCTTGTTTATCTTGGGCAGTATATTGGGCTGGAGAAAGCCTCTAAATCCTCTCTCAACTTCCCTTTTCCCTTTCCTTTCCCATTTCCGCCCTTCCTTTCTTTTCTTTTTCTCTCCCTCTTGTCTCCTCTGGGTCCCTCCCATAATCTTTTCTTATCCATGCTTTGATTCTCTATACATCCGTCCTCTTTTCTATCTCAGGCAGAAATTGCTTCTACTGTTCACCTGGATTTATTATTGCATTTATGTGCCTGTTAATGTCTTTTTGTTACTCCTGCCGGTTGGAGTTCAACTGATTGATATTGTTTAGAATATGTTTCAACTCTTCTTGCAAAATGATTACCCCCCATTAGTACTACTGGCCATTTCTTCTTATTGGCCGCTTGCAGCGTTTAGTCTGCCTTGTTTAGTTTGGTGGCCTCTGTCATACAGGCCTGTGAGGAAGAATTCACTTTATTGCATCCCCCATTCTGTATCGAGTCAGATCACGGCCTTCCCCCACCACAGGACAAGCTCAATTTACATGTTAATCTAGTAAGAACACATATTGCTACAGCCTAGGACAAGCTCAATTTACACAGTAATGAAGCCCAGTGTTAAAGCCTCTCTGTAGGAAGTCGCCACAGCATGGGTCAACCCATGAAAGGGTCCTCATGAATCTAATTAGCACGAACAAATGCTAGTCCCAGCTTCAAAGACTTCAAACAATCAAACCCGTCGGGTCGTCTCCGATATTTCAATCGATTTATAGGCGATCCGCTCATAACTGGTGCATGCGGGTTCAAAATCGCAAAAAATGGAGCTCCCCGCACCACAGGCCCATTTCCCCCGGTTTCCAGGAGGGATGGGGACTGAGATATCCAGAACCGGGCCTACAGGTCCATAAATAAGCAGGTTTGATATCCAGGTGTCGGGTAGGCCCAGAAAGGTTCTGATGGAACCACCGCTCGGTTCTGTGCCAATGCCCTGCCGAGTTTAAGTCTATTTTTGGGTTTTTTATCAGAAACTGCATGAAACCCGATTTGGGGGGAGTTCATAGACCGTCCCAGGGGTGTGTAGGGGGCTGCCAAGTGGGCTGCCCCTCGCAGATATAAGCCGAGCCAGGCTTGGCTCTTGCTGTTTGATCCAAGGAGGGGGGTACCTGAGAGCAGGTCCCGTAACATCATCACGCAGCAGCCAGGCCACATCTGCCCAACGTGCGGCCGGGCACCAAGCAACAACGGTAACTTGACTTATTTTAACTGCCTTTTGTCTGTAATCCATAATTGTATTTGCACCCCTCTCTTACCGTATAAATTTTTATCCATCTTGTATATATTATCTGTCTATGTGCCCTCCAAGGCTAATTAAATCTATAAACTTTAATTTTGAGTTGTCTGTCTTGATCAACGGCCTCACACGCCTAATTCTCGGTCTATAGTATATAGCTAACCCAAGGGGTTGGTTCCTGACCCGGCTATAAGTCGGGACCGGACCGGGCGGATAACTAAACGAGAGAACTGGTGGCAGCATTGTTTGTCTCCTGTTTCCGGTGTGGGCAGAGTAACAGTGGAACAGTATCTGGCTGACCTTGAGCTCCCCCTAGAGGGCAGCGCAACGTCAAGATACACCCCAAGTCAGGCCACCGTCCCTCAAGTGGGCCGACGGACTAGGCTGTTTTTGTCACATATTGGTGGCAGCGGTGGTGACGAAAGCAGCCTAGTCCACCGGCCCACTTGAGGGACGGCGGCCTGACTTGGGGTGTATCTCGACGTTGCGCTGCCCTCTAGGGGGAGCTCAAGGTCAGCCAGATACTGTTCCACTGTTACTCCTGCCCACACCGGCAAAGGAGACAAACAATGCTGCCACCAGTTCTCTCGTTTAGTTATAAGCCCGGTCCGTTACCGACCTATATCAGGGTCAGGAACCAACCCCTTGGGTAGCTATATACTATAGACCGAGAATTAGGCGTGTGAGGCCGTTGACCAGGCGCCCAACTGACCCCTCCCCTTGTCGGGACAACCCATGGGCGTTGCCGTGGTCTCGGCCCTTCCGGTGGCGAATGACGAAGTTGTACTGCTGGAACGACAGGCTCCAGTGTAGCAACCTCCCATTGGTTCCGGAGACCGTGTGTAGCCAGCCCAGAGGGTTGTGGTCTGTCTCCACAATGAAATGCTGCCCGTATAGATAGGGCTGCAGCCGCTGCAGGGCCCACACTATTGCCAGGCATTCTTTTTCCATTGGGGAACAGGCCACTTCCCTCGGCAGAAGCTTCCGGCTCAGGTACATAACGGGATGTTCCTGTCCCGTTGTGTCCACCTGGCTGAGCACTGCACCGAGGCCAAAGTCACTGGTGTCGGTTTGTACTATAAACTGCCGGGTGAAGTCGGCGGCTTGTAGTACTGGGGAGCTGGACAAGGCGGCCTTGAGGGCTTGGAAGGCCGTCTCGCAGTCGTTTGTCCAATCGACTGCGGAGGGCAACCTCTTCCTGGTGAGGTCTGTCAGGGGCTTTGCCAGGCTACTATAGTGTGGAACAAACCTCCTATAGTACCCAGCGGTGCCCAAGAAAGACATCACCTGCTTCTTGGTCCTGGGGGTGGGCCAGGATGCGATGGCATCCACTTTTCCAGGCTCTTGCTTCAAGGCCCCCCCACCTACCCGGTGCCCCAGGTAGTGGACCTCACTCATGCCAGCTGGCACTTTTCCGGCTTGATGTCGAGCCTGCCTGGCGGATACGTCCAAGCACCTGCGTCAGGTGCTGGAGGTGGTCCTCCCAGGTGGGACTGAAAACGGCTATGTCATCCAGGTACGCAGCCGCGTACCCTTCAAGTCCCTTAAGCAGCGTGTTGACCATCCGCTGAAAAGTGGCAGGGGCGTTCTTCATGCCGAACGGCATGACAGTGGACTCGTACAGCCCGAATGGGGTGATAAAGGCAGAGCGTTCCCTTGCCTCACGGGTCAGGGGAATCTGCCAGTATCCCCGGCTCAGATCCATGATGGTCAGGTACTTGGCCCCGGCCAACTGATCGAGCAGGTCATCGATGCGTGGCATTGGGTACGCATCAGTGACCGTGACAGCGTTGAGCCCCCTGTAGTCCACGCAGAACCGGGTGGTCCGATCCTTCTTGGGGACAAGGACTACAGGCGAGGCCCAGGCACTGTTGGACGCCTGGATCACCCCCCAATCCGGCGTTCAGCATATCGGATCTCCCTTGGTTTCAATTGTTCTCCCCCTATTCTTTTCCTTTTCTTACCAGCCGGTCATTGCCGGCCCCTCTACCACGGGCCTCCTTAACAGCCTAGTATTTCGGTGAGTGTTTACTCACCCAAAAAAAGGTCACAGATATTATACCATCTGCACAAATGGCGGTCCCATATTGTATGCCTCCAGGAAACGCACCTGTTACAATCCCATGCAGGGATTCTGAAAAATAGATACTACCCTGCCTGGTACCATAGCAGCAACCCCTCGAAAATAACTAAGGGAGTAGCCATCTTGATTCATAAATCCCTTCCTCTCTTGGTCCTAGTTGTTTACTCTGATAATGATGCTAGGACTGTCTTTATAAAATGTAATCTCCAAGGACACATGTATACTATAGCCAATATATATGTCCCTAATAATAACCAAATCCCCCTTTTCTTTTTATTTCAAATTAAAAATTTTTATTAACATTTCTTTTCCAAACAATATAAATCACATATGAAAGTAAGCCAATGAGCCAAGTATTAACGATTTGCAACCAGCAACTGTTTGGTCACTAGACTCACTACTAATTATCATTTGTTAACAAAACACATGAATACTTCAATACTTCAATTGAAGTCGATATTGGCCCACTCCAGGAACCAAAATTTCAGGTCTATGTAGTGCCAGTATTGGAAAAGGGGGTGTCTAGTATACACCTGGAGTAGGTCCTCTAAAGGAATTAAGTGTAACCAGCCGGTGCCTGATCTATGAGAACTGACTTATATTTATTGATGAGGCATCTATAAATAAGGCACTAACAGTAATAGCAAAGTCAACATAGGTCCTCTGAGGAGGCAAAGAAGTCTTTTCCATAAAATAATCTCTAATCTAGTAAATAAGGGAGGAGGAAAAAAAAGGTAAGGGAGAGGGTGCTCAAAATGGGTCATGCGGATCCCAGTACATATGATCTCCCCATAGACCCAACAAAGGGGGACAAAAGAGAGGCCCAGCTCGGCCCCATCAACAAGAGTCTCATTCCTTAAGCTTGTTGTGCGCTAAGTCCCATACTCAAGAAGGGTTTTAAATTTTGGAAAGTCCTTGTTCAGGATCCAGGGACACCAGGTAGAAATTAACTTCTGCGCAGTGTCGGGACTTTGCGCTATCAATTCCGCCATGTGGTGGGTCGTAGCCACTTCTTCAACCCACTCTGCAATGGCAGGGGGGAGGTTTGCTTCCATCTATGTGGAATCGCCGTTTTTGCTGCTTGAAGATGATGTCTGGTCAGGGACTTTTTATAAGCCCCAAGTGTGGAGGGGAACATATAAAATAGAGTAGCCTCAGGGGTGTTAGGGATAGAAGCCTCTGTACAGTCATGAATGGCCTGAGGCCAAATCCTCTTTTTAGATAAAGTGTTGGATGACTTAACCTGCTTCGCTCAGGGGTAAATAATCCTTTGTGGCGACTTTAACTTTACCCTTCAGCCCTCTCTGGATACCTCTACGGGGCGCTCCTCAGTTTCTCTCCATATTCTCAATAAACTTAAGCGCTTGCTGCATGGGATGCAACTATCGGATGTGTGGCGGTTGATGCATCCAGGGGAGAAGGATTACACTTTCTTTTCCAATCCCCACCAGTGATATAGTCGTATTGACTATATTTTTCTCCAACACTCTCGCGCGCAGTAGATGCAAAGGTTGATGTCAAGATCCACTCTGACCACACTCCAGTACACTGTGACCTCAGTCTCCCACACTTTCAGCGTCCACCGTTTGCCTGGAAGCTTAACGAGACTCTTCTACAGGATACCCTCTGCCTACAAGAGCTCCAGACTGGTATCCAAGAGTTTCAGATTAATCACAGGGAGGACCATACGACTCCACAGACTCAGTAGGGGGCGCTGAAGTGTGTTTTGATAGGCATATTAATAAAATATGGAGCTCGATTGAAGCGAGAGGCTGCTAGTAAACTCCAATTGCTGCTTACATCTCACAAAGCCTCCAGGTCAGACTCTGACTTTAGACTTTTAATTTAGTTGTGACATGAGGTTCTCACGCTTATGGAAAGGGAACATAAATGTTATCACCAAATCCGGGAGGCTGTGTTCTATGAGTGGAGCAACAAGCCTGGTAGATATCTGACCTGTGCGCTGCGAGAGAAGAGAGCTTCCTTATTTGTCCCTCAAATTAAAGCTCCAAATGGGCGGCTAGTGCACCTAACGAAGGACATATTAAATGTCTTCTGTGAGTTTTATTCTAACCTATATAACTTACCCAAACCAACTCAAGCGGGCCATCCAGGGGTGCACACCGCCGCCTTACAATTGTATTTGCAAAAAATGGCCCTACCTCATCTCTCATCAGATGTTGTAGAATCCCTGGAAGAGCCCTTTTCGCAATTAGAGCTCCAAACGACCGTTGCATCCCTCTCAGTGGGAAAGAGCCCAAGGTCGGATGGCTTTACCGCCAATTTTTACAAGACCCTAAGAGAGGAACTTACCTCTCCACTCTTGGACACCTTCAACTCGGTCTCCAATGAATCACCTTTAGATCAGGAATTTTTAAAAGCTCACATTACAGTCATCCCTAAGGATGGAAAAGACCCGACCTTATGTCAAAGTTATCGGCCAATATCTCTTATTAACACTGACGCTAAGATAGTAAAAAAGCTGATTGCGCAGCGGCTTAACCCATTGCTGGGAAGTCTTATCGATTTCGACCAAGCTGGTTTTGCCCCTATGAGAAAGGCAAGGGATAATACCCTGAAAACTTTCACTCTAATTGATCACGTACACCGCTCTAAAATCCCTTGTATGTTACTTTCTTTAGACGGCGAGAAGGCTTTCGACCGAGTGGACTGGTCCTTCCTTACCGGGGTCCTCTCTAATCTTGGGATAGGTCCGATCCTCCTGTGAAGATCCTTGCATTATACAACTCCCCACAAGCTCAAATCCGAATCAATGGCTCACTCTCTACCCCGCTCTCTATTCACAATGATACCAGGCAGGGTTGCCCTCTTTCCCCGCTGTTATATGCACTTGTGATTGAGCACTTGCTCCAAGATATCCGTGCTAACGCTTCTATTAAGGGGATCAAATGCGGCAACCACCACGCCAAATGTTCTGTATTTGCAGATGATCTGCTTTTATATATTACTTGACAAGAGCCTCTTGTCTCTCTCACATCAATTCTCCAGACTCTTAGCACTTTTGGAATATTTAGTAACCATAAGGTTAATATAACAAAGAGTGTAGCATTGAATCTCCCTTTACCGTCGGAGGAGGTTGCCCGGCTGAGAGCATCATACTCCTTCTCCTGGGCTACCTCTTCCATCAAATATTTGGGGATCCACATCCCATTGGATCTTAAACAAACTTTTGATCTTAATTTTTCCCCCTTATTCAGTCTCATTGAAATGGACCTCTCCAGGTGGGATAAAAAAGATTTCTCCTGGATAGGCCGCATTAACATTTTGAAAACGAATATTCTGCCCCTTCTGCTTTACAATCCCAATTACGCTCCCAAAGTCGTTTTTTCCACTCTATAAATAGACAAATTTGTTTGGGCGCAGAGGCACCCTAGAATCTCCAACGCTATATTGATGACTCCTTGAGCTGAATGAGGCCTATCTCTACCAAACTTCCTAAAGTACTTTCTGGCTGCTATGGCGGTGAGAATCCTGGACGACTTCCATAATACCAGCACTAAACTAAGGGTCCAATTTGAAAATGCCATGTTTGGTGACCCAACTGCAACTATCCCCTGGCTGCCCCCGAGTCTGTTACCCAAAAAGTCCCTTTACTCGACTCCTTTCATCCTGCAAAATATAATACTTACCTGCAGGGCATATTCCTCATCCCTTCACATTTCCCAGGTGCTTACTCCTATCTCAGATAATCCGGGTGTATCTGAAGCTCTAAGATCCCCGGTGCTGGGTCTGGGGATAGATAGGGGATTTGCACTGATGAAGGATGTATACATGGGGAATACTCTTAAGCCATATTCTATTTTGGCTGCTACTCTTCCATGTGGGAAGTTCTTCAGACTGCATTACTACCAACTACGTAGCGTTTGTACCGCCTATCAGCGATCCCTATCTTTCCATAGGGCACCTTCTGTATTTGAGAGCTGGTGCTTACAGACATCCCATTCCCCACACATACTTTCTAAGATTTAGTTCTTTTAATTCGAACTGGGGATTCCCCCAAGTCTGCTTATCAAAAAGCATGGGAAAAGGAGCTTTCTAGGGAATTCTCTAGTGAAGAGTGGAGCAACGTATTTGCGCAGTTGTGAGGGACAACTGTTTCAATAAAGATACAAGAGCTAAATTTTAAGATTATCTTCCGATGGTATAGGGTCCCATCTTTGCTTCACACCCTGTATCCTACCGTCTCCAATGTCTTTTGGCGCTGTCATAAAGATGAAGGAACAATGTTGCACATATGGTGGAAATGTGAGTCTTTGCAGCCTTTCTGGCGCGGGGTGATCCATTCCATTAGCCTGATTAGTGGTGAGAGGATTGACAATGACCCAATTTTGTTAATTTTCCATCCCGTCCAGGGATCTTGCCGCTCTCCCAAAACACACCTGATAGCTATCCTGTTGAATGCTGCCAAGGCAATTTATTCCTAGATTATGGCGATCCTCTACCTGCCATTCAATCATAGACTGGTTTAAAGAGATTCATACGATTTGTAGGTGGGAGGAGATATGGAGTGACTCACATGGTGATACATTACACTTCCTAAGGATCTAGGAGGACTGGTTCATCTTCTTTAAGTCGAACCACTACCGCACGGTTCAATAACCTCTATCTGTGACTGGCTTCGGTTGTAGGGTACGTGGCGGTGGGTTACTAGCAGACTGGCTTTTCTCCCCTTTCCCCTAGTTTTGTTGTGGTTTTTCCTTTTTAACCTGATGGGTTCCTTCTGTCATAAACAATTAAGGAAGCTCCTTGGAGGATCTAGTCAAATGGCAGTCTTATGGTCTTGTCGAGACATTTCTTAGATAACAGGTAGAGCTCCTCCTCCCTTTTTTTTTCCTTTTTTGCTGTTATTGTACTTAGTATTATTTTTGATTTAAGGCGCTGGGGACTCTTCCAGATGTCCTGCCTCACTCTCTATAAATTATAAGCAAGACGGCCCCTGCGTGAGCAGACACCCCGGCCCCCTTTCTGCAGTCCGGGCCTGTGCGTCAGGCCCCGCAGCTTCGCCCCGCCGGCAGTGAACTGTTATGTTCACTGATGCCGGGCGCAGGAGCCAAACTACAGTGGGAACAGATGTATCAGCAGCTTCCCCGGGGCCGGGCCCCTTAAGGTCCCGGGCCCCGTGGCAGCTGCTATGTCTGCTACTCCGGTAGTTTGGCTCCTGCGCCAACCAGCAGTGAACATAACAGTTCACTGCTGGCGGGGCAAAGCTGCGGAGCCCGGTGCACAGGCCCAGACTGCACCTACTTTACTCGTTTGTACCATCTTACCTGTTATAATAATAAAGCTTCTTTGAATGTGAAAAAAAGTGAATGCTAGCTCTTACTGGTTGTAGAATATCTGACCTGATGAGGTCTAGGGGAGCACTGTCTACTGTAGTCTGGTGCATTCAGCTTCTTGTTCCTCCCACTACAGACAGGGGAGGCAGGGGTCACTGATTAATTCGGCAGGAGCTTCTCTTCTTCTCTGTTGAGGACTTAGCATAGGGGAAGTGGTATACGAGGGGAGGGAAAGATACCTATACAGCCCCAGATACAGAGTGTGCTGGAGTGTGACCAGTGTTCTGATTGATGAAGCAGCTCCTGCTGACTCCTGCTCTACCAATCAGTGCTCCTCTCACTCTACACTGACACTTGAGGCTGCTTCCCACTCTGTCCCCACAAGATGCACAGAAATATAGGAGGGTTAACTTCTTCCTCCTCTGTGCTTAGCCCCCTCACTTACCATATTCTCATGCTTTCATATGGATTATTTTTTATTGAAGTGGCGAAAAAGCCGTCCGCTACCCAGAAAAAAGTGGGGGGGACCAGTCCCTTCCGTCCCCCCCTAAGAATACGCCTATACAGATAGGCAAGTTTTGTCATTTCACTGAGCCCAGTGTTAATGCAGACTTTCGCCAGGGAATATCTGCTGTCTTGTATCAAGAGACCACTCCCAACAGCTCCAGATAGAGTGAGAGTGCCCAAGGTTAGGCAACATAGTGGATGCTCTTCTGCTGCCAAGATCTCACTGTGTTCCTCATCTCTCTGGGAATATATAGCACCGCCAGCTCTCAATCACCTCTCAGGGGAAGGTAGGACTTCAAGTCTCTTTTCTCTTTAGAATGCTCATCGGGATCATGATGACTTTTGTTTGTGTGCACACTTTAGCTAGGCCCAAAGTTCTTGATGGTGGGCTAGGCCTCAGAAGGCAACTCAGAAGCTTTCAATGCACTATAAGATCACAAACAATTGATCTTGGGGTTAGGGTAGTACCTCCGAACTCCGATGGAGATGTTTAAAGATTAAATTGTAACCTAGTTTGAGTGGATAAAAGTCGATTATATGAAAACGAGCAGGAGCTCTGCAGAGGCACCTCTGCCCTCTTGGCTGTCCAAGCGACATCCCTCATAGCCCTTTTTTTGGTCCATCACAGTAGCATACGTGGTCTTTGGCACAATTTTTTATTTTTTTTTTAAACCACAATTTTTTATTGAGGGATCCAAACCAACAATATTTCATTCACATACATTTTGACCTTATACAGAAGGCAGAGTGATAACACATATTAGTAACAGAATCTACTATGTCTCTATAAAGTAACCACTTCACCATGTATCTCGGATCTTCCTCATAAATTTTGCTATTTATAAAATGTTAGTCATATTCCAATGTTCCCCTTTCGGATATAGTATCAAAAAGCCTAGATCTTATAAGGAAAAAAGGAGCATGATCCGGAAGGCAAACCTAGTGGTTCTGTATTTACTCATTAAACTTAGCAGAAAACGAGAACAAATCTAACTCTAACTTGAGGAATAACAAAAATCCTCTCCCGCTGGTATTAATATTACCTCACTGAAAAGGCCCCAATCTGTTTTAACCTCTTTTATGTCTTAGTCTAGTATTTTAGTTCCCGTACTATCAGAGTCTTTCATCACTGACAATGACTGGGAGATATATTCACTTTCCCACAAAGTACGCCTAACTACTGCCATCTTTCTCTAAGGCAAGTCAATCGGTGTCGCCCACGATCAATCTACCTAGCGAGCCCCCTAGTTTCTCCTGGAGATAGTACGAAGTAAGCCTAAAGGGTGTCATTAAATTAGCAATTTCTGCATCTGTGAATATCTTAACTATAAATTGCTTCGATTCCTTGACATCCCGTGCTGTGAGTTTCTGTTTGTTCTTTTCCGCCTCTATTCTGTCTATTGTCATTAATCTCCTTAAGATATCAATGACTTCTTGAAGTTTGGGAGTGCTATCCTCTAGCCAGTGTCTTAGAATGCCTTTTTTGGCTGCCAGTAGAGTGACATGTATTCCTTTTTTGCTTATGGTGGCCTGTGCGTCGTTTCCCTCCCCTTCTCGCGGGATGAAGTGGAATATCACACTCACGGGGGTATCTGGTATCTTGTGAGTCCATACTGATTCTATCAGAGCATAGATGTCCTCCCAGTATTTTGTTAGTTTTGGGCAGTGCCAGAGTCCATGAAGTAAGTTCGCCTTCTGGAGTCTGCATTTTGGGCATTCTCGCAAATAGTGGGATGGGGCATCCCTATAGGGGATATCAAAAGCATATGTTGCCTTATGGGCTATTCTGAACACCATTTCCCTCCAATTTTCGTTAGTTATGGCACTCCTTATCTTAGCAAGGCCTATTTTAATCTGCTGCCTAGCTTCTGGACCCCCCAATTCTCCGTCCCATGATCCAAAGCAGCTGTCATTTATCTTTCGGAGTGATTTCTCTCTCAGTAGATTGTATAGCGTCGATAATGAGACCGGGCTTGCCTGCTTACTCATCAAAGTGTCAAAGTCTCCCCTAATCTCTGCTACTGGCAGGTTTCGCACCTGACTTTTACAAAAGTGGATAACCTGGAAATACTGAAAAATTTGAGTAGGTTTTAATTCATATTTCGTTTTCAACTCTTCCCAGCTCAGAAACCTGTGTTCCGTGGCATGGCACAGATCAGACACCAGTAGGATATGGTTGTCTCTCCATTCACAATAGAATCTATTTTCCCTGCCTTGGGCAAAAGCCGGAAGATCCCACAATGGGGCATATTTCGACAGGTGCATAGGTAGTCCGTTTATTTTATGAACTATCTTCCATACTGTTATCGTGTCCTTCAATATAACGCTGTGTTTTAACGCGGGAGGCAGGTTTCTATAAGGAGTGTGCAATAAAGCACTCAATGGGTAAGAGCCCGCGATCTTAATCTCGAGAAGTTGTTTGTTCCATGTAGCCAGTCTCTAACATGTCGTATCAGAGGCTAGATTATATAAACATATATCAGGCATTTGCAACGCCCCCCCTTTTTGGCATCACTAATTTTTTATAGGCTATCCTTGGTCTCTTTTTGTTCCAGAGATACGCTGTGAAGGCTGCTTGCAGTTTATTTATATCCTTATGACGTAAAAGCAGGGGTATATTCTGAAGGGGATATAACAGTTTAGAGAAACTCATCATTTTTATTAGATGGGCTCTCCCAAATAATGTCAGGGTAAATTTTCCATTTGTCTAGTTCTTTTCAATATTTTTCCATTAACGGGGTATAGTTTAGCCGGTATAAGGAGGAGGTGTCTCTGCCAATCTTTATTCCTAAGTATGAGAGGTATGTCCGTGAAATTTCCACCTTCCCTTCAAGTCCCGAAACTTTCGGGTTTCTATCCAGGAACAGCAACTGACTTTTTGTTGCGTTGATCTTGTAGCCTATAAGATTTCCCAGTTCTGACAACTCCCTTATTATACCCTCTAGTTGTTGTGTGGGCGAGCGTACGAATAACAGCAGGTTATCTGCAAATCCGCATATTTTTACCTCCTCATCTCCCACCTTTATTCCTCTGTAAATATCAGATGAGATCAAATGAACAATTAGTGGTTCTAGCGCTATATTAAAGAGTAGAGGGGACAGGGCACCCTTGCCTTGTCCCTTCAGTGCAATAGGACCAGATAGAAAACCTGGGGTGTTCACCCTGGCCTGCGGTTTAAGGTATATGGCTATTAGGAAGTTCCTAATGCCTCCCTGTATATTCATTTTGTCCGTGACCGCGTTCAACCATGGCCATTTGACATTGGGCAATTTCCTTTTCAGCTCTAAGGCCAAAAGAGCAGGCACATTATCTCCCATATTGCTTTTAGATATAGCGTCTTGAACCGCCAGGACAGTCCTTATATTAATAACTCCCGATCGACCTTTGACAAAGCCATTCTGACAGGGGTTTATGAGTTTGGGCAAGAATTGGGCTAAGGGGGTTTGGCCAAATTTTAAAAAAAATCTTGCATCCTTTTAATTGTGAAATTGGCCTGTAAAGAACCAGGGGAAGTTGGGTTTTTTGCCCGTTTATGCAGCATTTTAATAAAAGCAGTGTTTGCGGTTTTATCATTTTTCGAGAGATGGTTCTCTCAAACAGTGCTTAAAAGGGTCTGCAATTGTTCAGGGCAGTACTTTAGAACCAAGCTCGGGCCATCGGGGCCCGGAGCTTTATTTAGGCAATACCTAACGTTTTCATGATCCCTCCCTGAAACCCTAGAATTAGTTTCTCAAGTCGTTTCTTCCGTCGCTTCTGCATGGGATTTTATTTGGAATGTGTAAAGTCCTTTTCCTAGCATGGGCGCTATACGCCCCAAAAAAAGTCATAAAATTTATTATTTCCTTTTGGAACCTTATGTTTTACCCCTGCCGAATCTTTCACCTCTTGTTTTATTTGTTGTCTAACTTCCCTTTAGCCATATTGGCCAATAGCTTGCCCGATTTATTGCCAAATCTGAAGTAATCTATTTGCTGGCGACATTGTGAATCTTATCTAATTCTCCTGCCACTTCATATTCCGTTTTGCTTGTTTCCTTTTTGTTTATCTGCCTAAAAGGGGAATCTACGTATTTGTGAACTGTTTCTGACTTGGTCAGGGGGCCTCGCGTGTTTCTGTCTAGTTGCTTCTTGACCCCCTGCCAAAAACTATATTTTTCCCCGTACACTGCTTGGCTGGTCCCAAAATGGAAGGGATCCCCCCTATTTTCCTTGTTATCCAACATTTGCAACCACCACCCTCTAATTTTAGACTTAAAATCTTCCTCCTGAACCAAAAAAGTTGGGAATCTCCAAAATATGTCAGTGCCCATGGGAAACTCTGTTTGTATTTTGATTGATACCGGGGCATGGTCCGAAAATACCATGTCCTGAATTTTGGTCTCAGTTACCTTCCTCATTAAAGTATCAGAAGGGAAGATATAATCTAGTCTAGACCATGATGAATGGACATGCGAATAGAATGTGAACTCTCTGCCCTCTGGGTGCTCTAACCTCCTTGCTTCTCTTAAGTTAGTGGTCTCTATCATTTGGGCTAAGAGTGATTTACCCTGCGCTTGCGGTCTGGAAGATTGGGTTGTTCTTTTTCTATCCTCCCCTGACTCCATAACGCTGTTGAAATCTCCCACAACAAGGATTTGTGTTTCCCGATCCTGCAAAATACAAGTCTCCAATTCTCTGAAAAACTCTTTGTCTGGGTTGTTTGGAGCATATGTGTTGTATATGCTCATCCGGCCTGACGGAGTGTCTAAGATTACATGGTGGAGTCTACCTTCCCTAAGAGGACACCACTGAACACTGAGCTTGTTTGTGGATCAACATCAATACTCCGGCTTTGTTACCCACTGCTGGTGAACCTATTACCTCCCCTACCCACATCTTATTCATTCTCTGAATATCCTCCGCTTTCAGGTGTGTTTCCTCTAGCAATATTATGTCTCCCTTAAGCTTCCTCAAATGTCTGAGCACCATTCTCCTTTTTTGAGGAGAATTAAGCCCTTTAATATTCCAGGTGATTACTCTAGTCATTGGAGGAAGTGTGTGGGACTTCAAAATATAAGAGGTACAAATACTGTTTACTTATCGTTCTGTCCTTTTCCTGGTGCATCTGACGGTTTTCACTCATGATCTTTCCAATTGTATACCAGCAGGGAAGTAAATGGGAACAAAAAACTTAAAATTTCGTAACTATTATAACTAGGAACTTTCCCTGTCAGAAATACTTCTGTGTCGACTTCACTTTTTTCATACATGTGTCCCTCCTCCTCTCCTCTCTCTCCTAGGCACATCAGGGAACCCTTACCTATAACTAACCCCTCCCTCCCCTCCCTCACTTCATGTCCCATATGGGGGTGAAATCTGAGCGCTCCTATCCACTGCTTGCCTACCCCTAATTACTTAATGTAGATATAACCTTCATATATTAACTAAACAATCATTTATCACCCTCTCGACTGTTTTCTCAAATGTCTTATATAGAGACCAGACAAAAAATAAGAAATAACAGTCACTCATCGCTTCCTTGCTGAGCGGGGGGCAGAGCCGGAGTGTCCATAACCTCCTGTCTCCGCGGTGGCGGTGATTCATGTGTAGAGTCCGATGCTCTCCTTCCCTTCCGTGGACTAGTTGATCTCGCTCTTCTATCTCCTTTTGCGTCGTCTCTGAGTCGCTCTATATCTGCTACAAAGGCTTCGGAGGTTTCAGGCGTGATAAAAGACTCAGATCTGCCATTTGGTAGGAATATGCGCAGTGTCGCCGGGAATTGCAAGGAAAATCTAATTTGTTTACGGACTAAATCACTGCATATCAGAGAAAAAGCTCGCCTCTTTTTAGTCACCTCCGCAGAGTAGTCTGCAAACATTAAGACGTTGTGTCCTTTAACCATCACTTTCCCTCTTTGCTTTCTAAAAGACTGTAGAATTAGGGATTTTTCAGAGAAGTCAAGGTAGCGGACTATTACTGGCCTGGCTCTCTCGTTTTCTGTCGCGTTGGCCCCACGTGCAGGGCACAGGTGGTGCTCCCTTTCAACTGTACATTCATGGGTTAACCCCAGAGCTTTTGGAATATCCACAGAGCATATTTTAGGCAGCTGTGACTGTGAGATCGTTTCCCCAAAAACCCAATTATACGGACATATTGGGGTCTTGAACGTTTTCCAAAATCGCCACTTTTTCTTGCAAAGATTTTTTGGGTTTCTTCTCATTTTTGGGGGGTGCTCTCCCCCTATATGTCACCCAACAAAGCGGGTTCTTTCTAAAGCCCGTATCGGTAGTATGTGCAGTAATACGCTGGATCGCCTCAGGTCTCTGTCACAAGCTGTCAGGTTTCTTTAATTCTGGAGCCATTAACTAGCCACTTTCCTCGTAAACCTCTGCAGTTCCCCTACAAATCCTGGGGCCCTGTCTCCGATCGCTGCCCCCTTTTCCCCCAGAGGATACTTGCTTTGGGGATCGGTTTGCTGCTCCTCGTTGCACGGGAGGATGGGCGCCATCTTGGATATGGCCGCGCTGTTCAAAGGGCTGTTTTTTTTCTTGGGGGAGACCCCCCCAACAGGTCTCGGGCGTCGCGCGTGCCGCCCGGGTTTGGGGGCAAGGGTGCCTGTTTTTCTCCCGCAGCTGGCAGGGTTTCGGGCCCGGGGGAGAGTCCCGTGGGGGCCGCGGGGGAGACCTTCCCCTCTGCCCACTTTTAAACGCCGAACCGGAACCCGGGCCAATTTCAAGTACATAGATCCATTGATTATCTTTATTTTTCCAAAATTGTTTTAGGGCATTTCCATGCATTTACGTAACCCCAAATTTTAATTATAGGGTCTTTACAACATAGCGCACCATTTTTTTTTAGAAAAATGCCTTTTCTTCTGTGTGATTTTTTTGATGTTAGCAAGATTGATATCTGATTAAATATTTTGCTACATTCGAGCATGAAAAGGGCTTCTCCCCTGTGTGAATTTTTTCATTTCAACAAGCTTGATTTCACAGAAAACATTTGCCACATTCTAGCATGAAAATGGCTTCTCTCTGTTGAGTTTTTTTTCATTTTTTGAAAAAATTGATTTCAGAGTAAAAAAATTTTGCCACATTCTGAACATAAAAATGGCTTCTCTCCATGTGATTTCTTTCATTTGAATAAAGTTTTTTCATAGTGAAACATTTGCCACATTCAAACATGAAAATGGCTTCCCCCCTGTGTGATTTTTTTCATGGTTTAACAAGAACTGATTGTGTTTAAAAACATTTGCCACATTGCGAACATGAAAATGGCTTCTCTCCAGTGTGATTTTCTTTCAGTTGAACAAAAATTTGATTTCTAAATAAACATTTCCCACATTCTGAACTGAAATGGCTTCTCTCCAGTGGATTTTTTCATGTTGAAAAGATGATTTTCCGAGAAAAACTTTTCCCAAAATCGAACATGAAAAGGGCTTTCTCTCCAGTTTGATTCTTTCATGTTCAATAAGATATGATTTCAGAAAAAACATTTGCCACATTCTGAACAGAAAACGGTTTCTCCCATGGAGTTCTTTCATTTTTCAATAAATGATTTTCAAGTAAAACATTTGCCACATTCTGAACAAAAAATGGCTTCTCTCCAGTGTGAGTTTTTTTCATGTTAATAAGATGTGATTTCATATGAAACATTTTCCCACATTCTAAACATGAAAAGGTTTCTCTCCTGTGTGTTTTTTTTCAGGGTTAACAAGAATTGATTTTTTTTAAAAAAAATTTTTTCCCACTTTCTAAAACATAAATGGTTTTCTCTCTTTTGATTATTTGAGTTGAACAAGATTTGATCTATGTTTAAATCTTTTCCCATTCTGAACATGAATATGGCTTCTCTCCTGGTGAATTCTGTCATGTTGAACAAACTTATTTCATACTAAAACTTTTTGCCACATTCTACATTAAAAAGCTTCCTCCAGTGTGATTTTTTTCATGTTTAACAAGAATTGTTTTGTATTTAAAACTTTTTCCACATCTGAACAGAAAAGGGCTTCCCCTTGTGTGATTATTATGTTGAACAAGATTTGATCTAGAAAAAAATTTTTTGCCACATTCTAAAACAGAAATGGCTTCCTCCGTGTAATTTCCCTGTCTTTGAACAAACTTGATTTCATATAAAACATTTGCCACATTCTAAACATGAAAATGGCTTCTCTCTTGTGTGATTCTTTCAGTTAAATAAAAAAAGATTTCAAGTAAAACTTTTTGCCACTCTAACAAAAAAAGGTTTCTCACCTTGGGGTTTTTTCAGGTTACAAAAATTGTTTTTGTTTTTAAAATTTTTTCCCACTTTTTGCATGAAAAAGGGCTCTCTCTTGGTAGTCTTTTATGTTGAAAAAAGTGATTTGTTCCAAAACTTTTTTCACATTTTTCACCAAAAAAGGGCTTGTCTCCGCTTTACACTGATTCAACCCTTTAGTGTTTTTATTAACAAATATTTTTGGGGGAAATGAAATATGGTCCTGTTTAAAAGAATCAAAAGACAATTTTTTGGAAGGAAACACTTTGGGGGTATTCTGAATAAATAATGCTCTTCATATGTATCTTGTGTGATGCCACATCACTGCTTTAAAATCTGACACTACAATTCCACTGAGTCTTGGAAAGTTCCTGTTAAAAAAAAACAATAATTAATTTTTTGACAAATAAAAATTAAAAAATATATTAATATTTAAACTTTTTTTTATAAGAATTCCCCAAAAAATTACTTGCAGGACCAAAGTTTTCAAAACTGATTTCAATTAAGCATATCCTCGACAAGGGGGGGGGGGGGGGGGGGGGGGGGGGGCAATGGAGGAAACCCTTCAGGATGTCGGGACCAAAAGGGGGAAGGGGCCTGAGTAGTGACAAAAAAACAGATGTGTTAAAAAAATTTGCTCTTGTCATAGTGTATTAAACGCCATGGAGGGCTAGACATTTTGGGGGAGATGGGTGGGAAATGCCCATCAGGTAACCTCTATGTGGGAAAAAATAAGGGTATGGGGAATAAAAATGCCAAAAAATCACCCAAAAAGACATGGGGGGGCAAATACCTCACCGCCGAGTTAACAAGGGAATATACCCTGATGATACAAAAAGCTCGTCCTGGGAAACCAAGCCCATTGTCTGGCGGTAAATCTAAGTGACGTGGGAGGTGTAATAACATGTGATTTTTTCCTTGGATTGTGTGAGTGATGTTACACCTGTTTGGGGCTATCAGAACATTTTTTCTTGATTTCTCCTTGTTGCCATAAGAAATCTGCCCTTCCCTGCCCGAAAGGATGAGTTATCCATCAAGTTAAAAAAAAAAGGGAATACTTTGGGTTTAAGCTCTAAAAGTTGTCTCAACTTTGTCCAAGACTTCCAATACTCATGTAAGAGGGTTTTGATTTGAGGCGGTTGGATGTCAAGGGAATGGAATTTTAAACTGATTAAAGAGATATTGTTGCAAATTGTTGTTTAACTAAAATCTTGTAAAAAGGTGTTTAAAAAACATCTCCAAAGGCCCTAAATTTGGCTGCTAGATATAGATTAAATTTTTTGGGAAATTTAAACCTCCATTAAACAAGTTGGGCAGGACCATCAACAATCAAGGTTTTAAGGGTTTTTCCCTAGAGTCTTTTAAAGGAGGGATTTAATCCATTTTAGGCTTGGGGCCCAAAGGGATTTGATAGAGATTGGAGGGTGTAGAGAAGTTTGGGGGAAAATTTATCATTTTTTTTATATTTGGGGTTCCTATGGGGAGAGCAAAAGGTTTTTCCTAGTATTAAAGTTTGGGCAAGGAAATGAAAATTTTAAAGTCATATGTTCGATTGTAAAAGGTCTAGGGAAAAAGAAAAGTATTCCCCAAAAACCCCAATGGGGTACGAGAATAAAAAATTTCATTTAGATTGATCAAACCAACTCAGCGGCATGGAGATGATCTTTAAGGAAAAAGGGAAATGGTTTTTGGGAGCTACTGCAGTTTTTAATTCCCGAAGTCAATGTCTATTGTGAAAAAACCGGGTAAACAGTGGGCACATGTGGATTGCATTCTATCTACTAAATTTTGTCAGCATTTTTAATCTTGATTTAAAGGGGGAAATAAGGTGCATAATTGAGGCCAGGCTGGGGCCTTTTTGGGTTTTTAAAAGAAAATGGGATTAACTCTAGAAACGGTGATTCAATTTTCCCCCGTATATTTTTTTTTAGGTATTTTGGGTAAATATTGGGTTAAATTATTTTTTAAAAATTTATATAGTCAAAAGGAGACCCTCGGCAACATGGACAGACCTCAAAATTTTCCCTTACGTTTGCCCCAGAACCTGGTTTTGCATCTAAAAGGGCCTTTGGGAAGGGAAACCCCTTTTAGGAGGGGCCAAGCCCCTTTTAAACGAGGGGGAGCTTTTAAAATTCGGAGATGTTTTCTGACTAGGATTTTTTTGGATTTTTTTAGGGGCAGAGATTTGAGTCTGCAAGTTCAAAAATTTTTATTAAATTATCTTCAAGAAAAGCCTATTTGTTTCCCTACTAACGTTTTTATTCCCTTGGCTTCTATTCACATTTGACTTTCTCTAGAAAGCTCTCTAGTGGCTTTTTCAGTTTCTGTCTCAGAATGGTGTCATCTGAAGCAATTTAGATTCACAGGGGGCAAACCCCATTTCAGGCCCAGCATTTTCTTCACATTACGGATTTGAGTTAGGGCTGAGTTGATGATTTTTGAATCATGTCAATTCGCTATCAAAGTAAGGTGTAAGGGAAGCAAGAGACCTCCATGTTACCCGGGCTGCTTGTTTGCTTTCGAGAATGAGAACGGTCGACTGTCAGGGGTAGACAGGTTGGGGGAGTGATGTCATTATTTCTGATGAGATTTTCGATCCTTTTTTAAAGGTTTTGGATTTTTTTGGTTTGTTTTGAAAAATTTACCCTTAGCCTTTTTTGTTTTTCGAAGAGGGAAACAGGGAAATTGCGTTTTTTTGTTGTAGGATTGAGAGTCGAGTTTTGTACAAATTTTCCAGTGGAAAGTGGGAGCGAAAGAGCAGTTTTAGTTACCGCTTATCATGTTTAGATCATATCTCCATACGAGGAGTGATCTAGTCCCCCGGTAAAATGGGGTTTATTTTTTTTTCAGATTTGTGGTCTAGGTTTTGGCGATAGTTTGGTAATGGGGCTAAAGGTAAGTATAAAGAGCTGTGCCCTCCACGGATCCCCCTATCTACAGGTGAAACACAAAATCACTAAAATTAGCTGGATAAGGGGAAGAGAATTCCAGGTTTCCACTGGGTTTACGAGGTGAAAAGTCAAAAGGAGAGGGGGAAAAAAGGAGCCAACAATAAATGCAACGGGGGCAAACACGGGGTTTTTGGAGTCCCAGCGGGCTTCGGGATTCACAAAGGGTTTAAAAGACGGGGTGATAGTGATGACCATTAAGAAAAATAAAGTTTTCAAAAAAAACGAGACTTTTTGGTTCTTGCCCCCGTTTCAGGGGGCCCAATTGTATGAAAGGAAAATTTTTTTTATTGGACCCTTCCTGTATAGGGCAAAAAGTTTGAGAGGTATACAAGGTGATGCTTATTGGGGTTTCCCAAAGGGACCCCCACCACGTGCCAAAAGAATTTGTGGTCTTAAATTGAAAAGACTCCCCTAAAGCAATGACAATTAAATTTTCAATGCCTTACAGAAAGGGGCCGGGAGGGGCTTAAAATTTCACCAAAGATGTGGCGAAAGGGAACTGCATTTTCCCCCCCTTAATTTTAGAATGGGAAGTATATCAGAATAGCATTGTTCTGCACACTGTACTGCGCAGCTATTTAAATTTCAAAGGGCAAAATAAATGAAATTGCATGATAAATACCCCCTGTTTTGCTTACCCCTTTTATTGTCAGCCTGTCGTGAATCAGACAAAGCAAGTCACTTAGGACAGCAAGCCCATTAAACCACTTTTTCATTGGTAGGGTGCCCTTGTTTCCCGGGGGTGGAAAAAAATTAAATTTTTTTTTTAAAAAAAATAAAAAAAATGGTTTTTTTTTTAAAATTAAATCGTTTTTTTTCAAAAAAACGCTTTTTGAGGAAAATATTTTACCCATCCAAAGGTTCTTCCCACCCATAAGATAAAGCTAGTTTTTTAACTCAGTAGAATAAAGGTTTGTATATTTTGTAACTTTTCACAATCCATCCTTTTTCCAGGGTTTCGTGGATTAGTGGGCTTTTTCCCCTCCTATTTTATCACAGCCCCTTCGCTTTACTTACGCATTTTTCTCAAAATTTAATTTGACCCCCAAAGGGGGTTTCCCCAGCCCTTTTTCCCACAGAAAAAAATGTTACAACAAAAACCCGATTTGAAAAAAAAACCCCTTAATCCTTTTTTTTTCTAAAAAACCTATGAATACAAATAAACCCCCCTTCAAGTGCCAACCCAAGAAGTTAGACAATATTTTTCGGGATTGTTTGGGTGGAATAGATCTGCACAACACAAAAGAAAGGGTGAATCTAATTTTGGGGAGGAGAAAGGGCAAGCAGACAAGAAAATGAAAGTAAAATTTTTTTGAGCCCCAATACTGCCATACCCAAACAGCAGACAAGTTTTGGTTTTCTTTTTGTGTACGATCTGAGGTTTTTTTTAAACATTTTTCCTTATAATGGAAAAGAAAGGCCGTAAAAGAGTTTAGGAATATTTTAATGAATT
The DNA here is from genome assembly GCA_025379985.1 of Phyllomedusa bahiana. Lineage (NCBI taxonomy): Eukaryota > Metazoa > Chordata > Amphibia > Anura > Hylidae > Phyllomedusa > Phyllomedusa bahiana. Next base: position 24,627 of record JAODAL010013278.1, on the reverse strand, counting down.
TCCTTTCCCGCCTATCGGTAAAAAAGGCATCGGAAAAAAGCAAACGTGCAACAAAGATATGAAAGGCCTGGTGGCGCGAATGAGGCAACATAAAGCGAAGTGGGGTGAGAAAGATACCAAAGAAACACTTCTGAACAGGACTTCGGGTTTGGAAAACTTTTTTTTTTGAATCCTTTTCAAAAGACTGAACTGCCCAGGGGGTTGAGAAAAATTATTTTTCCCTTATTATTACTGCAGTTACTGCCCTTTTTGGTACAGTTATGATGAAGAAAAACAAATATTTTTTTTGGGGGCAGGGGCAGCGATGTGTTTTTTACAATAAGCAAAATTTGGTATAAACAATAAAATAACACATTGACTTTTTTTGTTTGGGGGAATTTCCCATGGATTCGGGAAAACTATCCCCCCCCCAAAAATTCCCCAAAATCATCCTGTTCTACATTTTCAGATTTATCCACCCGGGATAGTGCTTCATTACCCAGCCCCCTTCATCATCAGACCCCACAGCCACATATCACCATAAACCCAAAAGGAAAAAAAAAACCTTTCCTCCCCTGGAACCACCTAAATGGGTTTTGTGATAAAACAGCAGTTTAAAAAAAGGGGATTGAAAAAAAAAATTGCCCAGTTTTTTTAAATGAAACCCGAACCCCTTTTTTCCGTCGACTGAAACCCACATTTCATTAATAGGGTTCAGTCACTGAAACCGATACAGTCCACCCAGCAGGGGCTGATGTTGCGGGAAACTGCGGTCAAGTGTATGACAGAGAAATGGAGCAATGTGCAACAGCTCGGAAAGGGTAAAATTGTTAACCTAAGTATTGATGGGGGGAGAAATGCCCCAAAAATGATCCTATTGTATGTGTTTTGTAAAAACAACAAAGAAGGGTAAAGTTTTCCCTTTGCACAAAAAATGAAAACTTTCAGGAAATGCAACACAAAGCAAAATACTTACAAGAATTTGGCAGTAAAACTATAACACATTTTGAAAAAAAATTTCCAAATGTCTAGTACGCATTTTGGGTTCACTGACAAGCTGAAAAACGTATCCAAGATGAAAAAGATTTAAAAAGCAGGGGGGGAATACAAATTCCCTAATAACATATTTGCAGTGCTCTTTTGCTGCACCTCTTACCAAAAAATTTAAAAGTTTCCAAAAAAAAAAGGCTCATTTGTTAAAAATTTGCTAAATACTTCCGTAAAAAATCATTTTTCTGCAGCAGCCCGAAAAATGGGGGGAAACCAAGTTTAACACGCTCCCACAAAAATTGTTTTTTTGGAACTCGTGGTGGACTTTTTTTGGGGCAGTATATCAAAAACTGGCCATTCTAAATGACACTTTGTAAGAAAATCGAAAATAAAATAGATGGCACTGTTACGGCAAAATCCTCAACATTGGGCTTAAGAAAATTTTGTTGAACATATGCGATTTCCTAAAACCCCATCTCTCAAGCTTTAAAAAAAAAACAGAAAAATAGCTTTTTTTATTGGGGAATCCCTGTTAAAATTTTGGGAAAGGAAACCCTAAAGTGAACACAAAAAAACAGAACTACACATGGACAGAATTAAATTACAAGCATAAACAAACGAATGGGACAACACTCACCCACTCATTTTTTGGGGAAAAAAATTTTCAAATATCCAATTTTCAGGGGCAAAAAACCAAATTTCTTTAAGGGAAAAGGAGTTAGCATGACATGGGTAACCAGCAATCATCCCCTTTTAATGCCAACTATAATAAACTTCAAGCAAAGGGGGGAAACCCTTTAAGAAATAAATGGGTTTTCGAAAAATATTTTAAAGGAAGGGCACACCCGTAAAAGGGGGAATTTAATTAAACCCTTTTTTTGGGGGTTTTTTGAACGTTCAAAAAAATGATTTTTACTTTTTAACAGCCCGTAGCTTCTTCGCAAAGGGGTTGAAAGAATATTCCCTTCCCTTTGGACTCATTCATTCTAAAATTTTAGAAATCGGTTGGGGGGCCCAATAAAGCAGGAAAAATTGTTTTTCTTTTCCAGATTATTAATAGGGAAAAATGAAGAAGAAAGATGATGAATGGGTGAAGGGGGGACGACAATGAGCTACCCGAGGGACAGCCCGGGACAGTAGTATTTTAAATTTTTCCCTGTGTCGGCGGGCTGACAGTCCCAAGTTTCTTAAAATATATAATTTTTTTGTTTAGCCAAAAAATTTTTTAACAAACATGGGTGTTTTGTTTAAAAACAAATAAAATTATGCTGCAATGTTTTATTGTTTTAGTTGAATAAAACATTTTTAAAATTTTTATTAAAGGGCAATTAAATTTTTCTTTCCCTTTCCCAATTTCAACAGAACAGTGGGGTCCAAAATGAATGATTAATCCATTAAACGGGGGGAAAAAAAAAATAAAAAAAAAGTGATTCTAAAAATCTTTAAACTACTTGCAAAGTTAAAATAGCAAGAACTAGTTTTTGAAAAAACTTTTATTTAAATTAAAAAAATGATTTAAATCAAGCCTTACTGAACCAATTTTTAAATCGTGATTTAAATCATTAGAATTTAAATCAAATTTCCCCCCTGCTTGGGGTATACGGGCTCCAAAGGGAAAAGCTCGCTTTCAGCGAAGGGCCCGGTTTTTAATGCCTCCTGTACAGAGCCATTTTGGGAGTTTTTAAAAGGGAGTTTATAAAAAAACCCCTTTCCTGTCAAGGGGAGGGGGGTGGGGTGGAAAAAAATGGTTGGGCCAAGGTTTTTACTCCATGCAGAATCCCGTCCCAACCCAAGCGTGCCCCATCCCCGAGACGGTTTCCCCCCTTTTGGGTACTGGGAGGGATTGGCCCCTGCCGATGTCTCAGGGGTTGGTGATGCCTTTGAGCCTCTTAGACCTTCTTTCCGCAGCAGGCCAAAAGGATGAAAAGGCTCGCACAAAAACAGGGTTTAGCCTTTCAGTGTGGTTTTCCCCGCTGGAAAAGGGAAAAAGATGCGGAGTGGGTTTCCCCTCTGGACAACTGTTGGCAGCAATGGGGCCCTAAAAGTTTTTATGGTTGACAGGAATTTTCAAGACCGTCTCAAGGATGCGTGACCGGCAATTGCAAAACACATCAAACCTCCCCGAAACAAGGGCGCTGTTTTCTGCCAATAAAAATGGTGGGAAGGGGGCTTTCCCCACTGTGCTCCCCTCTTCAGGGCCCCAAAAGTTTTTGATCTGGGTAAAGAAACACAATTTTTTTTAAAAAACTTCAATAAAAAATATCCCAGCTTTTTTTTTGTTGGGGGTCTGTGGGGTCACTACGGTGGGGCCGTATTCTCGGTCCTGACCAATCAAGGGGGGGAGTACTATAATTTCTAATTTTTTAAGTCTGCATTGACTTCATCAAGAGCGCCCCCTGAAATTTTAGGGAGGCATACAAAGGGATATGTTGGGCCCCACACACTACTGAGCCTCATTTCCTTGTCTTTTGAGGGAGTTCCACTGAAGTTAGATCACCTAAAATTTGATTTTTAATATCATTCCAAATCCAGACCCCCCACAGGGTATTAAATTTTTTATTTTTTATTGAAATTTTTTATGTTTTAATTTCTCAATGCATTTCACTTGTAAGAATAAAGAAAAAGCAACTGGAATATTTTATTTATTGAGGGCTAGGATGTGGTATTTTAGTGTTTTTCTGTACATACACAGAACAAAAACTTTTGAAAAAAAAATTTTTCAGTGTTTATTTTCAATGTACATACAAATACAATACTGAGGTAATGGACAGGGAAAAAATGTAAAAAATTTGTGGGCAATAAAAAAACATTTTTTCGTAAAAAAACATTCGGATTCCCGATTTGAACCCAGCCTTCGAACAAAATATAACAAGAGGGCCCCGGCCCCAGATGTTTTTGGACCCTACAATGCCTCTGGCATTTTCCCTGAGGGAAGTTTAAAACACCAAGGGTTTAGAAAGGTTCTCTGCCATTAACCATGAAAAACCCAAATTTTTGGAGTCTAAATTTCCTCACATAAGGATTAAAATAAACAACTTGTTCCCTGGAAGTTTTCCCCTTTGCCCTTTTTTATGGACAGCTAAAAACCCAGATTTTTTTGGAGAAGCAAAAAATCTAAACTCCTATTTTCTTCCCGAAACCCCTTACTTTATTTAGGAGTTTTAAGAACATTTAGAAATGCAACATATTAGAGGGAAAACCGGAGATGTGAGCAGCTTTCTATCCTCCATTTGATATTCCCCTTTTACAATCCCCCCTCCATCTTGAAATCCTTGTAAAGATCCTCCATCTTGACATCCTTATCGAGATAATTATTTTCATCTAAATACTCCCACTCATCCATGGAGAAATAGACAGCAAAGTCCTTACACCTTATATGAAACTGACACACACAATGATACAATATAATTGGTAAAACCTCTTTTTAGCAATTATAACCGCATTGGCAGGAGTATAAATGTAGGCACTTTCCTATACGTATTGCAGACATTAGAGTTATGGAACAATTATCAGCTCTGCAGACTAATACTATAGATAAATTTGAATCAATACGTTGAATCAATTCTATCGACGTCAGGAGATCTCTACGCTTCCAATGCTTAGATATTTGCACCAGGGCTGGAGATATAAAGCTTATCCATGGCTTCTGAAAACACAAGATTAAAATCGCAACCTATTATCAACGTCAATTTTGAAAACACTTTGTTAAGAAAGTGTATTTGAGACGTGTTTGGCACATAAACATTACACAAAGTCATAGCCTCCCCTCAATAAGTACCATGCAAGATTATATATCTACCATTGACATCGCAGTAAGAATGTGTTACTTGGAAAGGACATAAATTAGACAATAATATAGCCACTCCAGCTCTCTTTCTGTCTTGAGAAGCCATGAACACTTGGGGGAATAGATGCCGAGCAAAAGTGAAATTTCCTTGTTTGTTAAAGTGCGTCTCTTGCACAAAAGCAATTTCTGCTCTGCAGGATTTAAGCTCAGTGAGCAAAAGCTTACGTTTAACATTAGAACTCAACCCTTTAACATTCAAGGAGATTAAATTAGCCATAAGAATACCACATGGAGCAGTGGATAGGATTATGTCTCATTAATACTGGAGCTAACCTAGACACCTTACAAGACCGAAACAAGACACACAAGGGTAGGGAAAGACATGATAACAATTGAAAAAAAAACAACAAATAAATGCACGTAATGAACATTGTGAATAAAATCACACTCTTAAACCAAGATGGAATCTTGGAGGGGGTGGTTACTGATATCCTGTGAGAAGAAAAAAAGGTAGAAACAAAGCTCCTCACAAGCAACACACCCCTATGGGGGAAAGGTAGTGTTAGGCTATCCAAGAGGGCAGCCTTAGGCTGAAGTTAAAAACTTGGGAATAGTCATTATCAAAAAAAAAAAAAAAAAAAATGGGGGGAGGGAAAAAAAAGAAAAAAAAGGGAGGGGAGAAAACAAAAGAAAAGGGGAAAGGAAAAGTAAAAGGAGAGAAAAAAAAAACGCAATTATAAGAATAATATACCTAAATTGTAGCATAGTTACGGGGGGCAATATGCATAAACACAACATGTGAAAACCTGACAGTTTTCTGTTTGGAAGAGCACTCTCAGGGCCCGAATGTCCAGAACTCACTAACATTTTGGAGTGTATAAAAACCTGGCAACAGAACAATGAACATCATATCCGTCCTTACAGAAAAGCGAGCTTGAGGCCGGTGTCTCCATAGCATATGGACGTCACAGGTGGTAGGTTGGGAGTTCGGCTGCGAAGATGGATTCCCCACATTCTTAACAGCAGAACGTCGTCTTCTCTTTGGCACCGCCTGCCACACAGGAAGAAGCGGTGGTGAAGGAATGTCCTGTTCCCAATTCACAATGGTCGGGACTGGGAGCTCAAATATAGAACAAAGGTTTGGTAGATCATCTGGAGTGCGTAGAACAGCAGATTTACCGTCCTTGAATGCAGTCAACATAAATGGGAACCCCCATCTATATTTTATTTCCTTGCGGGTGAGCGCAGTTAAAAGGGGCTTTAAACACCTTCTCTTATGCAAGGTCATCCACGATAAGTCCGGGTATATTTGAATACGAACTCCGTCAATTTCTATGGTTTTTGCAGATCTAGCTTTTGCTAAAATACGTTCTTTCAACTTAAAGTCGTGGATACAGCACGCAATATCCCTTGAAAGTGTCGAGGCGGACTTAGGTTTCAATGCTCGATGGGCTCTGTCCATCTTTATCTGGTGGGTTGGGGACTCCCCCAAAAGCATATTAAAGAGGTTATTTAAGGTGAGTCGCACATCTTCAGAACCTTCTACTTCAGGCAGGCCTCGGATGTGAAGGTTGTTGCGCCTCCCGCGCTTATCGAGGTCTTCCAGATGTTTAGCGGTCTCTCGCAAAGCCCGAGCTTGAGAGGAAATTTGAGACTGGAGCTGTGAGACGTATTTCCTTGTGTCGTCGTGGGCTTCCTCTAAGCAGTCAACGTGGTCCACTATGGCCTTAAGGTCTTGACGGACAGCTGAAATTTCCGAGCGACACGTATCTTTGAGCTCCGCAACTAAGTTTTGGAAATCATTTTTTGTTGGTATGTGGCTGAGATATCTCTTCCATTGTGAGTGAGAGATGGGAGGAGGTGCCTCGGTATTCATGTCCTCAACTAAAGATTCAGAGGAAGATCTCCAGTGACTCTCCATAGATTTCTGTGTAAGAGGTAGTAGCGTTTGGTCTGTATCATCTTCCGGTGAGTCCGACCAATGCTGGAATCTGGTCTCAGGACCCTGTCCCTGTTTTCTTTGCGAGCCCGGGGTTTTTTGATTCTTGGGTGGCATGTTTTGTCCTAACAGTGTATCAGAATTAGGCTGTAGAGCACGGATGGGTGAAATATTCTTTATTTCTCGAGAGTTAGAGAGCGATGCTCGGGTTATGCAAGCAGAGGGTGACATCACCGAAGGAATGTGAGCAGACTCTACATGAGAAACAGATGCTGTAGCATTTTGAATGCTGAGAGAGAGTGAAGGTGACCCTGCTGGACTGCTATGAGAGTTTATTGTTGACTGAAAAAAGCAATGCAAAGTCCGTGGTGGTGCTCCAGTTAAGCTGGACTGTAGCCGCCGCTGTTTACCCTTCTGTCTCCGGATCTTAGCCAGACTGGCAAAGCTTGGTACAAAAAGTTGCAGCTCAGAGGGTATATAGGTATATGTAGTTGTAAAGTCCCAGATTAAGTCCTAGAACTGTATTATGATTTATAGGTCACAGGGTAGAATAAGGAAGTCCTTTCTGTTATAAGGCTGGGAAGCTTAACAGCCAGAGACAGGAGAGTTGATGAGGTATACAACACTATATGTCACAATTAGTAAGTCCCAGGTATGAGCTATAGATAGAGGCAGATAGAGTCTCTCTTTCACGCAGTCTGGGAGTAATTTTGATAATGGCCACGGTCCACCCCCAATCCTCCCCAACAGGCTCACCGCTCACCAGCCTCCGCGCAGAGTCCTCTTCATGGGCGCAGTGCCCGGTTCCAGCAGGGTGTATCCCAAGAGATGTGTCGCCGGTATTCCGGCTTCTCGGTCTCCCCTTTCAGTTGCCCTGGGTGGATGAGTTTGTGAGCTACTTATCATTGGTTATCTCCAGCTGCTATATCTCTCCCAAGTAGCACTGGGGCTTATATTGCCTCCTACTGAGTTTAGACTATTGTTGAGCCATTGAGCTGTAAGTATGGCCTTGTGTTTGGGTCAAAGTGCACTCACATGAGCGCTCCACCATCACTGGCCACAGCGGGAGTGCTAGTATGTATGGCCTGTGACCGCTGTAGACTATCACAAGCAGGAGTAATCACATGGCGTTTATACTGGCATCACTGCTGCTAACACTGGTGTTGTTGTACAATCTAACTAGAGACTGAAGGAGACACAGGAGCATCGAGCTGGAGCCACCAATAATGTAAGGTTATGTTCACACGGCGTGATTGCTGGGCATATTTCGGCACGTAATTGCACTGCAATATGCCCAAAATGCGCCCCATAATTACATCCATCTTCCATGAATGAAGTGACATGTCACTTCTTCCTGGTGGGGGCCACCCCCCAAACTTTAGAAGTGCTGACCAGGGGGGTATTTTTTTAAAACACTTGGAATTATGGGGGGGGACATCAATACCCCGCCGCAATACGCCATGTTAACAAAAACCTAAAAAAGGTTTTGGAATTTTGGGCCCTTTTAAACCCTATGCCCCATGTCCCGTTTTGTCCAGCCAAAATAGAAAATTTTGTTTTGTTGCGTTTGGGGTGACTACCTGTTCGGGTTTCCCACAGGGTAGGAAACAGCGAGCAGATCTCCCTTTTAACGCCTCCCCTATCAAAAAAGGATCCTTTTTGAAACATAAAACCTGTTTTCAGCTGGGGGGTTAAAAATGTCCTAAATCCAAGCCCCCGGGCTCTCCTGAAAAAGAGCGGGGGTCCTTTACAAAAAAACAGGATTTCCGAGGGAGCGAAATCTTTTACCCTGCAGTGGATGCAGCAGCCGAAAGTCCGGGGGAGGGGACAGTGATCAGGATTTCATCCCCCAAAGGTGTATTTTTAATTTCCCTTGCTCACCCCCCTGTTTTATAGTATAGTAATGCCCACACCCCCTGTCTATAGAAAATTTGGCTCCCTTTTTACTTTATTAACTGTATGGACTAAACAGTCTTTGGGGACCACCACCACACAAAATCATGGGGACCTCCCGGCAGTCGGTTAACGGGGTTTCACATGACATTATGGGGTAAGGGGAAGAGGAATAATGGGGGAAAAATAATTATTATTAAATCTGGTTTTTTTCCAGCGGGCATTTTCCCCTCATGTGTAGTTACTTGAGCCCTTTTTGTTTTCCCCGGGGGGATGTAATATTGTTAAAAAAGTTACCAAATAAAAGGGTTTCAAAAGGACCGGGTGTGATTGTACATGATAAGACGCTGGGGGGAGGTAGTAATACTGGAGACGTTTGTTGAAACAAAAATTGAAAAAAAGTTTGGGATAATTTTGCTTTTTAAAATTTATGGCACCCAAATCTTGTCTTTCTTCAAAATTTTAAATTTTTGTTTAAATTTTTTTCTTTTATGAATTTTGATTTTGGATACAAAGGCCCATGTTCTTTTTCCGCTAAATCATAATTTTTTGGTCTAGAAAATACGTCTAAAAAGGCCGTGGCATTTGAATAACGGGGTAAATAGCTGCTGCTTTTTTTAAGGCTATTAGATTACCCGAAATTTAAGACAGATTTTCAGGTATTCATTTTTTTTTTTTTGGTAGATGGGGGGGTGTCATGTTTTTTAATAAAAAAAAGGGTTTTTCTTTACTTTTAAAAAGGATTGGTTTGAAACCCCTTTTATTTTTTTGCTTTTAAAATTATCTTTAAATTGGTTGTAAATAGGGCCTCCCTTTTCTGTATGATCACGCCTATCCCCTTTAAAAAAACAGCCCGGGTAAAATAATAAATTTTTCCCTAATTTTTTGGGAATAAAATCGGTGCATTGTTGTGTTTTCAGGCCCGGGGGGGGGGGGGGGGGGGGGGTTTTTTTTTGGGGGGGTTTTTGGGGTTGGGGGGGGGGCTAAAAAAAAAATTTTTTCCCTCCCTTTTTTTGGTGCCGGGGACTGGATTTAAAAAAATTTTGGGCCCCCGGGAAAGGTGGGGGAAAAGGGATATGAAAGCCCCCTTTGCTTTGAAAAACCTGGGATCTGTTTGGGCAGGGACCCATTTGCCCACCACAAATCCAAAAGTTTTCTCTGAAAAAAAAAGGGGGTTGGGTTTCCTGTTAGTTGTTTGTGAGTGGGGTTTTTCTCTATTATTCTCCCTCTCCCCATTCCCACTTTATAAATTTTGGTTTATGGTTTTAGAGTTTAAGTTTTTTTAGGTTGAAAAAGTTAAGGTTGGATAAGAAATTTAAACAATTTGCGGGGTGTTTTTTTAAAAAAGTGAAATAAGGGGTTTTCCGGGGGGCCTGGGCGTTTGGGCCGGCGCTTTAAAAAAGCTGCTCCTGTCCAAATCCCCCAAAAAGTGGCCTTTATCTCAGCCATCCAGATTCCCTAAAGCAATGAAATTTGATATCTGGACTCCCCAAAAGGTTTGCTGAGTGCAGGAGCAAGAGATTTTGGATCCCAAAAGGGTTCCCAGAGCAAAAGTTGGGGACTGCTGAGCCAGCGGGGTCAAAAGGCCCTCCCCAAGCCGCGTAAAACCCCACCCCCGCAACTGTCCTGAGAGACGGCAGCTTTCCAAGGCCCACCGGGCCGAGGGGATCGAAAAGGGGGCGGGGAATCTCGGGCCTTGCAACGGGACCCGGCTGGGGCCCGGATGGGCGGCGAAGAATCCCCCCCGGGGAAACGGGGGGGGTGGGGCCCAAAAGCCCGCAAATTTTTCCCCGCCGGGAGAATCCAGCGGGGCGCCATCTTGGATCGCGGTGGGGCCAGAGGGGCCCGGCGGGGGGGAAAGGGGGAACGGCGTCCCGGCCAGTAAAGCCCAGACTTAATTTGGCCGCGGTGGGAAGGAGGGGTCCTGGGGGGAAATCCCGCCTTTGGGGACTCAGCTCGGGGCCGGGACGGGACCGACGGGGCCGGCCCCCGGCGTCCCGGGCCCGCGTTTGTTGACCGGAGCGGGGCCTGCGAGTGGAGGGGGGACGGGCCCGAAAGCTTTTACAACCCCTGCCGGGGGGAAGGACGCATCGCAGCTGCACCGCCGCGGACACGAAAAGACGGGGGGAACAAATTTCCCCTGGGGCGCCCCTGCTGCCCGGTAACCAGAGAGAGGGGGCCCGAAAAAGGGGGGAAAAGGGAACGAGTAAACCCCGCTGAGGGGGAAACACCACAGATTCGTCCGACACTTGACCCCCCAGCCCCATAACCCCGGGGTGCGGGGGAGTTTTTAGTTTGGGGGGGGAAACTGCCACGGGAAATCCCCAGGGGAAAATGTGGGGCCCCCCTCTGACCCCAAGCCCTTTTTAAACCCAACCCGCCCGGGGAACCTGGGAGGGATAGCCGTTTGGTCCCCGCATAAAACAAACACTAAAAATCCCAAAACTGCTGAAACCCCCCGTCAGTAAAGCTAGGGCTGAAAGTGGTATGACTTTTCCGCAGGGGGGGCCAGGGGCTTTTGGTTCCCCTTACACCCCGACGGGCAAAAGGACTGTGTCCCCGGAGGACAAGAAAAGCCCCGGGAAACAGGAAAATTTTAAACTCACACTCCCTCCGAAAGAAACCCCTCCCTAGCAAAAGCGGGTTGAGGCACCCGCTGTTAGATAAAAAGGGGGCCGCCCCTTTTCTGTTTCCTTGCGGGACTCTGGGGTTTTGGGGCCCTCCTTTCGGGGGGACCGTATAGAAGTTGTATAGATATATAGTTTTTTGAGGTGAAAAAAATATCTTTTCGCCACTAGAGGTCACTCCCTGCACTATCGGAAAATCTAAGGATAAAATACAGGGGTTTCTAAAATAGACAAAAAAGAAACCATAGTGGGGAAACACCAGGGGTTTTTAACTTTTGATAATTTCCCTGTATTCAAGTTTGTGAAAGAGGATCTAGGTTCCCATAGCAACCTGACTCATCTCCCCCCTTTCATTTTGGTTGGGAAGGTTAAAGAAAATTTTAAGGGTCTCCTTGTTTCTTTTTTAACTCGGGTTTTTTTAATACCCCAAATTCAAACCCCAACAGGTGCCCGTAATCCTTTAATTCCCCCACTAGGGTCACCCCGTATTAGGGCAATTTGGCACGAAGTCCATTTCTCCGAAAGCCCGGGGAGCATGGACAAGTTCGTATACAAAAATTTTACTCCAAACGGGTTTTAAAAGGCCCTCCCCCCCTTGGAAACCCCCCACCCACCCCCCCATTTGCCCGGCCAGAGTCCCACCCAGCGGGCCCGGGAAAAAATGGTTTGCCCAAACTTAAAAACCATTAGGGAGGGGCTGCGTCAAAACCCCCCCCCCCCAAGGCCCACCACGCGGAATGGCGAGCCAAAAGCTAGCAGCCCAAAAACCCTCTTTCCCAAGACGATAAAGGATGCCAAAACCCCGGGGGTTTCTCCTTGGCGAAAAGGAGGTTTCAAATCTTATTTTCCCATTTCCTGACAGAAGAATTGACTAATACAGGCCTCATTTAAACGGGGCCCCTCGCCCAGACCCCGGCCCAAACGCGAAAAAAAAATTGTTGACTTGGAGTCAGAGTTGGGGTCGTTTGGGAAAGATGTTACGAGGGTGGAAAAGTACCACCTCCCAAAACCAGTCATCCATCAAAGGGGCCTTGCAGGCAAAGCTAGATGCCCGGGAAGAATGGGGGAAAGGGGCAATAAATTTAGAAATTTTTAGGAATTTCCCGAGCAGGTCCCCCAGACCCGCTAGCTCTGTATCCCAGGGAGGGACTTGGCAACGGCCCCAGAATTTTGGGCCTTCCTCGTGAAACCCCCCTTTTTGGGGGTTTAGAAAGGGGGGGGGGTTAAAATGGGAAGGCGTGGAGAACAGAGGGGACGACCCCGACCTTTTTAGCACGCTTTCAAAATTGGGCTATTTTAAAAAGCAATACCTCCCAGCTTAAAAGACAAAAAAGAGAAATTTCGGGTTCAGGGGGAAAAGATCCTGTTTTTCAGGGCTTTCCCGCGCAGGTGTTTTCTTAAGAGGGAAAGGGGTTTCACTGAGGTTTGGGCGGGGGTTTTGCCCCCACAAAAAATGTGCGCTTCCGCTGGCCTACCTGCGAAAAATTAAGTACTTTAAAATGGCCAAATGGTTAAAGTTTGGGGGACTCCCGGAGGAAGCGGCCCGGCACTTCTTTTCCCGGGGGGGCTAGGAAATGAGGTTTTGGTTCATCTCCGGGCATGAATTTTCTAAGGTTTCCGGCTCCACCATTTAAATTTTAAAAGATTCTAAAATTTAGGAGGGTTAAAAAATTTAATGCCCTGATAGGGCCTTTATGTTTTTAGGGTTGGGTGGGGAATTTATAACTTTTTTTATAATGCCAAAATTTTAAATGTCATGCTGTTTCGAGTTCTATGTTGCACAAATTTGTGTTTGGGGTTCTTTTGGGTGCGTTTCTTTTCCGGATTTTCCCCCCCCCTGGGCCGGGTTAAAAGGGCCTCCCCTTTGGGTATGCTGGATGGGTTGGGTGCTCGCTGGGGACAATGAGGCCCATCGTACTTGGGTTTGGGTTTTTTTCTTAAAACCCCACCCTTTTTGTAAAACAGGAAATTTAAATTTCCCACCGTAGGGTTAGAAGAAAGAAAGGGGGTTCCCATGCAAAGGGTTTTTAAAAAAAAGGTCTCGTGGAATGTCCCCAGGGCTCAAAAAAAAGCCAGAGAAAGGCCCGAAAGGGGCCTTTCAGCTGGGAAAAAACTAAAAGGGAGACGTTTTATATGCCTCCGGAAACTCAATTTGGGAAAACAAAACTAATACTTCCCCAAAACGGGCACCATGGTTGGACCCTCCGGTGGTTTGCCCCTATAAAACCAAATCAAAAGGTGTGGCAATATATTTTAAGAAAGGTTTGTCCCAAAAAGGTGGTTGATCAGGGATGTTTATATCGAAGGCGGTTTGTTTTCAGAGGGTGTTTATTTGCGCATAGGGGGTACACCAATTTTTTAAAAATTGTTTTGCCCCAAAAAAAACCGAATTGGGCCAATTTTTTTAAAAGGGTTTGGGGGGGTTTTTTGCTCCGAAAGGGGTCGCCCCAAAATAAATAATAATAGGCGATTTTTAACCTCCCACCTAAACCCCAGTGGGACAGGTCAGGCCACCCCGGGATTTCCCGACACAAATCACCGTCTATACGGTTTCTGATGGGGGGCCCCCCGTGGGGGGGGGGTCTTTGAAAAAAAGGGGATTTCTAACCCGACTGTTGATCTTAAACGTGCTACCGGGAACGCATGATACCTTTTCACGCATAGATTTGGCGTGGTCTCAAAGTCTTTATGTTTGGGGTGGCAAATCGGTATTATCCGATAACAATCTCAGACCACGGGACCCCATAGCCTTTTAAAAATTTTTAAACCCACCGGATTTAACGAGAGACCAAACCCGGGAAAATTTGGAAAAATTTCCCCAGGGTATCTTTATTGAATCGGAGGGTTTCGGGATTTCCTGCCCTGGGCCATTTTGGGAACTTTTTTTTTTGATAATTTGAAAACCCTTTTGGGGGTTCCCCCTTTTCTTTGGTTTCCGGGCCCAAGGCTGTCCCCAGAGGCCCAAAATAATAAACTATGTCACGCTAAAAACCGGGAAAACGCTAATTTATAAATTTAAAATCCTAAAGGAAGGCCCGGGAAAAAAGCCCAAAGGGGGAGCATATGGCCACCGGGCCCCCCCACAAAACCCAAAAAAGAAATTTAGGGAAGCCGGGAAAAAATTTTCTGAGGCAATTTTCTGGGGGCCAGGCAAAAGGGGGCCGTAAGAGCTACCCCAAAATTAAATTTTACGATTGGGGGAGGGGGCAAAAAGTGCAAAACCTATCTGAAAGACGCGAAAATGGAAAATTCCCCAAAACCCCAAAAACACAACAAATAAAATGCCCCGCAAGGCCCTTTTTCCCTTAAAAAATTCAATAGACATAGAGAGGGAATTTTATGTCATATTACGGGATTTTTTATAGGGGGAACCCCCACGACAGCATAAAAATATCGGCATTTTCTAGAATTTGGGATTTCCCAAAAGCCAGGTTTTTAGGGAGGGAGCAGCGAGCCAACTTGGAGCGGGAAGTTTCGTTGGGAAAGGGGGTGCGGTGTTATAATGTCGGGGGTGGACAACGGAAAGGGAAAAAAGGGCCAGGGAATCTTCCGGCCCCCAATTTTTATTAAAAACCTTAAATCTGAACTCGCCCCCACCTGACCCAGTTTATTTAAAGTTTTTTTTCAAAACGCCCCCCCCCCCGACCCCGGGGGGGAAATCCTTTTTTGATTCCAAAGGCCACGTTGATCCCGAAAACCCAAAAAAGGAAACCCGCTTCCTAACCCTCCTTTTGGACCAATTTTCCTTTTACTTTAATCACGATTACTAACTTTTTGCTAAAATTATTGTTTAAAACCCCTTCCCAAAAAAATTTTTCTCGAACTTTTTTCCACCCCAACCAAAGGGGGGATTTGTGTTGGTGGGGGGACACCCCGGTTCGGAATGTAGGGTGGGGGGGCCGGGGGCGGGTTATTGCGGGGCCCAAAAAGCAAACCATCCAAAAAGGGGGGGGCCCCATTTCCCCCTCAGCCTTGCGGGTTTGGGAAAAAACAATTTTTTTACAATGGTTTTTCTGGCCGTTCTTTGGGTTTCCCCCCTGGCACGGAGGGGGTTTTTTGGCCCCGTTTTCCTGAATTTCTGGGGCAACCTTTCAATTGGGGGGATGCTCCACCCCGTTGATACTTAACGGTTTGCGTGACACCAAAATTTTTAGACTTTTTTTTAGGGGAGTAAAACAGGGTTGCCCTTATCACCCCCAACCCCAAATTTTATCTTTCATTGGACCCACTACCCCATTATTTTATCCCAAGGGCCCAAATTTTTCCAGGGGGAAAACACAAAAAGAAAAAAACGGAGATAAAAAAATGGGCCTTTCCTATGCAGATTTACTCCTCCTTATGGGTTTTGAATCCAAGGGCAGCATTAAAAAAGCGTCCTGGGGGAAAAAGGGTGAAAGGGGGGAAAGGGTTAAAGGGTATGAAAAATTTAAAGTAGAAAAAAAAATAAAGGGGTGCTCCCGAAGGGTCCAGCCCCGACCGGAAAATTTGGGCCCCTTAAAAGTGTTTAAAATACATTGGTGAAACCTTTTTTCCCCACGATTAACCCCGGGGGGGATTATCAAATAGGGGTTTCCCCTGGATTCCATCAAAACCAAAAACCCAGATAGATACATAAAAAAGCGGGCCCCAACAAACATTAAAGTCTTGGGGGCCGGGACTTTTTCTTAAATTTTATGGGGAAAAGCAAATTTAAAATTAAGTTTGGTTTGGGGTTTCCCCAGGCCTGTTATCTTTCAGATGCTGCCCCAAATTTTCTTGCGACCCCAAAAATTTTTGAGCAAAAAATTTAAAGCCATGTCCCCTAATTTTATTTTGGGGGTGGGGGGCGACTTTTGGGTTTCCCCTTTAAAAAATTTTTATGTAACCCAAAAATCCCCAAGGGGGCCCCGGGGTTTCCCCGTTTTAAAAAAAACTTAAATTTTAATTTGCGGGTGTTGGGGGGAAAGGGATTTTGGGGGGACCCGGAACAAAAACGGGGTGTTTTCCGGCCCGTACCCTGGGAAAGCATTTTTCTTCCCCCGGGGAAATTTTTCTCAAAGGATTTTTCTGCATCTCCCGTTTAAATTTGGATCCGGGTGGATCGAAATAAACATTTGTTTAATGCCAATATGGAGGGCGGGGCTTGGGCAAAAAAAAAAAAAAAAAAAAAAAAAAAAAATAAAAAAAAAAAAAAAAAAAAACCAAAAAAAAAATCCAAAATTTTTCCTTGGGATCTATTACTGATCTTCCAATCCAGGTTTTCAGGGGGGCCAAAACCCAGCGCCAAAATTCCTTAGGCTTCATTTGATGGGAAATTTTTTACTGGAAACCCGGAAAAAAACCCGACTCGTCAGCCCCCTCGGGACGGCGAGCTCAGGGCCCTTATACCCCTCATCAATGTCCTTTTTTTTCATTTTTACAACCCGTAGTACTTTTTTTAGCCATTTATAAGAAAACTGGGAAAAGGCGGATTGGGACCCCAAACTTCGAAATGTTTACCTTTTTGGCCCCCCCCCTAGCGCCCCACACCTTGGGCCCCATATATATAGATTTGTTTTGGACACATTAGATTATGAAACCTCCCCCCACACAAAAAAGGGAAGGGGGGTAGGGAGAGATCCCAGAGCTGGGCAGCGCAAAATATTTTTGGGAAGCGAAACCCCCTCCCCCCATAAGTTCCTACCTTCCACGCGATATTTGGATGGACCCGAAGGTTTTATTCACCCTTTCTTATTTTAAACCCCAGTAAAAGGGGTTTAGAAAGGGGAAATACTCATCTAGCGCCTGGTTTTTAAGTGCGGTTGGGCCCTGGTGGGGGGGACCTTTAAAACACTGCCTCTGGGTTTTCCCCCAAATTTAAAACGGTTTCTGGGGAATTTGGGGGGCAGGATGTTATGGGGAATGGGTTTTAATTTTGGATCTGGTTGGGTGGAGCGGCATGGGCTTTTTTAAATTTGGGGGGGTTTTTGGGGGAGCCCCCTACCCCTAAACGCACCCCCTGGGGAGACAAATTTTTTCATTTTAATGGGCAGCTCCCGCCAGGGGAAAGGCCCCTACTCCAAGTGTGGCTTCAACCTAACCCGGGCCCCCTTTATTTAAAAGGGAATTTTAAAAGGGAAATGTTGTTTGTAAAGGGGGGTGGGCCCGGAAATTTAGGGACAAAAACAAAAGAAAAAGCCCCAAAAGAGGGAAGGAAAATTTTGTCAATTTTGGGGGGATTATTGCATATTTTCCCCGAATGGAGAAAACTCTGCGTACCCGCTTTTTTGGGGTGTACAATGGTACCTAGAAACCCAAAAATTGCTGAGGAAGGGGGAACTTTGGGGTCATGCTTTGAGTGGAGACCCGGGGACACTCCATTGATTTAATAAAACTTCTACAGGAAAACATTTGGGGGAATTTAATGGTAATTTTAAACAATAAATGAACATAAAAGGGAAAGGGGAAAACTTTCTATTTTCAGAATTTGGGGGGCGGAAAAACATAGTGGGAAAAAGGGTTTCCCTAAAAGATTTATATTCTGCCCTTTTGGAATCCTTATACGGAAAAAAAAAACTGTGGGGGTCGGGGGGGGGGGGTTCGCCCCGGGGGGGACGCTGGGGGGGAAAAGGGGGGGGGGTTTGGGGAGGCCCCCTTGGGCTGCCCCACAGCACAGAACACTGAAAAACCCCTCTCTATTGGGGAAAACAAAACCCACCCACTGCCAAATTTGTAAGGTTTCTAGGGAAATGGTTTCGGGGTGGGGGCGAGGAGGGGAAAAGGGTGAAAAGGGCAAAAAAGTTGGCATTTAAAAATGAATCCATTTTGGTGTGATATTGTGTTTTTTCGGACATGACTAAATTGTTTTTTTGAAACCCCACTTTACTGTTTTATTTGGGGATATGAAAAATTTGTTCTGTTAATTTTGTGAGCCGTTTTTTAAAAAAAAACAAAATTTTAAAAAAAAAAAAAAAAAGTGAAATTTAAATTTTTCTGTTTTGTTACTGAAAAAATTTTTTTTGTTGTCCCTTTTATCCCAGGTTTTTAAATTTGGTGGGGTTTTGTTTTGTTTTGTCTCCTCCCTTTTTTTTTTCTCCCCTTTGGGGCGGTGCCCCCAAAACCGGGGGGGATAAAATTTTTCTTACTTCATACTGGGTTTTGGTTTTTCATTTTGTTTTGCCCCATTAATTTGGGTTTTATTGTTGCTATTTTTCTTTCCCTTTTAAATTTTTGGGTTGTATTTATGGTTATTTTTGCACATGAATATTTCCTTGCTGTTAGTATAAACCCGTTTTACTATAATAAAATTTCGCAAAAGAAGTTTGAAGTTATTACCCTTTCATTTGAAAAATTGTCATTGTATTGTATGATTAAAAAAGGTACTAGACAAACGCCACTGTAAACTTTTTTAAGTAATTTTAGGGAAAATGTCCAACTGAGCAAGGAGTGCCTCAGTGAAGTGTATTATAGAAGGCCTATAAACATTTTGTTTTAAGTCCATCTGACGAGGGGTTACTAATCCTTGGTTAATAAGGACTGTCATAAACATGGGTGAAGTTCATCAACTTGCAGAAAGAACAATCAGATGTGCCCCCAGATAGGAGATAAGTCCATCCCTATATACCGGGGAAGTCCAATGACCCATATGCTAAAAATATATGGGGTAGACAAACCATCATTTTTGGGAGTAAATGGCTATATGTGTAAACCTTCTGAGTTTTACCTACAAGAAGTACATGGGATTTAGATACATTACATTAGATAGCTTCTTGTTGTAAAGAACAGAAGAAATGGAAAGTTTTGCAATTTGATAGGTGAAGCCAAAACGCAGTTGTTCAGCTTCAGGGGACACCTCAGATAACACTGACAAGGCCATCATTAACACCACTGACACTGCTACGACCTCCTTGATACTACAACCAAAACCCTTCAGATGGTGGTAACAGTCACAAAAAGTATTGATAAACCACAAAAGCTCAATGAACATTGATAGTATGATGCTGATGATGACAGTTTACCATGCTTAGTACAGAGCAAGCGTACCTCAAATAAAGAGAGAACCATACAGTAGCACTGTCGCTAAAGATGCTTCAAGTAGCCCTGACACCAGGCACCTCTACACGAGCAGACCCTTCATTGCAAACCCCCTAAAACATCAGATAGTGCATTGCAGGAATATATCCTGTACCTGCCTAGGTCCTTCCCTCCCCGTTAACTCAGGTAACCACCAAGTGCCCCATTATAGAAACTCTAGAAGGGGGCCAAGGAGCTGTAGTTACACCCCTCAAAGAGAAAGGCACTACAATAGGAGGAAGATCCTTCAATTACAGGAACATACACACCCATTGCCCATTAATGGGACCGGATATAAAACAATATAGATAACTGCCAACATCATAAGAGGGGGAGGACAAGAAAAGATAACAAGTGAAGACACAACATGTAACAGTCACCGAGAAGATAAACCCTTTAACCGTCCTTACAGACCCAAAAAGGAAATAGTAGACCATGAGAAGGCCTTATTCCCCCAATGAATTAATTGCAGTTTAGCTAAAACAAGTTGGTGATTACAAAATGAACCCACAGAACCTGTGAGTTAGATAAATAAGAGTGCGTATCACCCACAACATGATATACAAGGACATGTATCAATTATTGACATTGCATTCTTCAACACCAGCTGAAACACAAGAATCTCCTTAAAAACACAGCTTTAATGAGGGAGATAGACCCAGATTTTAGCGGTGATGTTCAGATAACATGGAACATAATAACCAGAAACTTTTTTACGAATTTAAAAAGGAGGCAGATTGGAAAGCTATTAATGATATAACAACACTGGCTAAAAAGTCTGTACGGGAATACCATTATAATTTAAAAAGCTTGTTAAAAGAATATAGTGGGATCAAAATTTAAACATGTAACGTGCAGTACAAACTATACTATTGCAAACTTTTTTCCAATGTCTGTTGAAACATTGTATACCATGTTAACCATTCAATAACCACACTGGAAGTCAATGGAGATGTCAAGAAATCCTAAAGAGTTTATATGATCATAGACAATTTAGAAAAAGTGCAAGGTAAAGAAAGATTGAGAAGCTGATGAACTTCAAATTAACAAAGAAGATGATAGGAATTAGGAGGAAATAAGGAAGGGCGATACATGACGCTTCTCCTTAGGCTATGTCTCTCCTCCAACATTCTCCAGGCGTTTTTTAAACCCCCTCGAGGGAGGGCAGGTCCTAACCTTACTCCAAAAGCCCACCTTATTTATTCCCAACAGCCGCCTGTCAAAACTTCAGAATGTTTTCAATATGTCAAGAAACTGGGCATTACTCAAGACAGTGCCAAACAACCGCGAGGGAACGTCCCGAAATAACCCCAGTCAAGCTACCAAAAGAACAATTGACTAGACGGGGATACTGAGGACCCTCTGGACATGAGGACCCCCAAGACTATCGCCCATTGATCTTTCAAACCTCTTTTGTTTTTTCCAGTAATGCATCTTCTTCCCCACAGTGGCCTATGGTTACTGTGTGAAGAGATTGGCATAAAGGTCCCTTTCCTTATTGACACAGGTGCTGGAAGTATCTCTATATTAACACTTGAGTTTCCTTCCAGCAACCCAGAAGATGCGTGTCTGCTTGTAGGTGTAAGTGGTAAATCCAAAAGATATCCTTTGTCCTCAAAACACCTCAGTCACAATTGGTCCCATCACCACGAACCCTCATACATCATGTTCGAAGATGCCCCACTGAGCATACTTGTGAAGAGATCTTCTATGTGAAAAGCTTGGTGCTGCACCATCTTTTTTGCACCCCGGATGGAATTCACTTGCAAGTTCCCTCCACAATATAAAGAGGACCTGTGTACTCTACCATATGCCTGGCTTGGTAATGACCTACCAGCAGAAAAAGAGGACATAACTGAAGTCTGTAAATGTTGCAAAAAGTACCCTGACATTAGTGGAATGTTGATCTACTGAAGTAGCCGGATGGCTAACAATCCCACCTGTATACATGAATGCTGCCCCAATTGTAGATTGCCCAATAGGCCCCCAGTACACCAATAAATCCCTGAAGCTGAAATGGGCATAGCTCCAACAATTGAGACTTTTGTGACGCAGAGGTCATTACAAGAACCAGCAGTCCTTGTAACAGCCCAATCCATCCCAACAAAAAGAGTGAGGAAGGAAAAACATCTGGAGACTTGTGCAAGACCTAAGGGTCATCAATGAGGTCGTGACCCATTGCCTCCTGAGTCCCGAACCCAGTCACTAATTCTTATGCAGATTCCATTGTCAAGCATCCCACTTTTCAGTTATTGATTTATGTTCGGGTGCGTTTTTTTCTCCTTCCCGATACAATCCGGACACCCAATACTTGTTTGCATTCACATACAGGGTCCAACAGATCACTTGGCAACTTTGCCTTAAGGGTTTTTAAATTCACCGCCACTATATTCAGTCAGGCACTCCGCCAAAACCTGGGGGGGCTCACAATAACCACGCCAATACCCACACTGTATCCAATATGTGATGATCTTTTTGCACTGCTCAAACAACAAGGAGGATAGCCTAATAGACACACAAGCTCTGCTCCTTTTTCTGCATGACAACGGACACAAAGTTTCCAAACAAAAGGTACAACTCTGTAAAGAGAAAAAGTGACTTACATTGGACACTGCCTTAACACCCCTGGCCACAGACCCACTACTACCAGACAGAGTAGCGGCCATACAAAAATGACCATTCCCATTATCAAACAGCGACTAATACAATTGGTCAGGGAATGGTAGGATATTGTAACAGTGGATACCTTTTATTCTTTTGTAATGTGCCGTCCCACTAGAATACTTACGCCAAGCTACTGTGGCCAGCCCTCTCACACACACTGATGAGACCAGCATGGCTTTTGAGGAACTTAAGTCAGGCAATCCTCTCAGCCCCTGCTATAGCCTACCTGACCATACTGTCAAACCATTCCAATTGTAGCTGTCCATGAATACAAGGACAAAAGCTCATGCTGTGCTCACTCAATTCACAATGATGCCAACAACCGATCCTATAGCTTACTATAGTGGACAGTTTAGATCCTGTAGCGAACGGGATGGCATGCATGCCTTAGAGCCATAGCGGCTGCTGCATTTGGCTGTAGAGAAAACTGCCGAATTGGTTCTGATCACATTTTTGAATGTCCTGGGTTCCCCACTCTGTGTATGCACTTCTTAATTGTCACCGATACAAAACAGGTCAAACCCAGGCCTTGGCTCACTCGATGGGACTTGCCCTTCCTGCAAGCCCAGCCACTCCGTCTTCCACCGTGCTCTAAATTAACCCCTGCCTACTTTGTTTGCCACATGGTCAGAGATAAGGACATGAGATAGATGGCACCAGTGAAGAATCAGATTTTGAGGGAGCGGAGAACCATGATAGTTATTGGCTCATACCTAAACTCTTGACACTGCCGCGCCCCAATTTGAGGTGAAGAACCACTTGAACACCCAGACATGGTGCTGTAAGTAAATGGCAGTTGTCACATGACAGAATGAATCAGGTGCATTACATCTGGATTTTGCTGTGGTATATGATCACACCTACTGTGTAAGAGCTGAAAACTTAGATCCCCCTCATTCTGCCCAGCTATTATGTCCCTCCAATTAAAGCATGTGAATTGTCCGTGAATGCAAAACTGTAAACATCAACACTCGACTCACGATATGCTTTGTGGTGGTCCACTATTTTAGGAAAGATATGGAAAAAAGAAAATTTTTGACTGCTAAAATGGTCCCCGGTGAGCTATGCAAAAGAAATAGCCACAATGCTTGAAGATATACACCATCCCAAAGAGAATGCTTGATTAAATGTCAAGCCACACACTTCCAACAATGATCCCATTGCACATGGGAAATACAGAGCAGACCAGAGCTGCAAAGATTGCAGTCGAGTAAAATGCCTTGTATAGTTTGATGTCTATAAAAAACCCTAAGTATGTAATCATAACCTGACTTTTGGAAACTTTGATAACATTGCAATCCAATTGTTCTCCTCAGAAAGGCCCAGGGAAAGGGTTTTTGGGGTGCACACAAAAAGTTATGGCCTATGGACCAATATGAAGGTAAAACCAGGGGCCCCAAAAATCTCTTTTGCCAGAGGCCCTCTAAAACCTTGATAAAGCCAGGTTGCGGCAAAGATGCGGCGGGGTAGGCATGAGTTTTTAAATTGTGACTCCACCTCGCACAAGGTCACCTGCTGCAGACGGTGTCACAAGGGGGGGTTTTATTTTTCTTTTCTATGAGATTGGGGAACCCCCAATTTTTGTTTTGGGACCCTTTTACTGAAGCTAACTTTGCTATAATATAAGCTCTCCTGTTTAATAGGGGGGTTCCACCAACTTATGATAAAAAGGGGAGTTTTTTTCCCCTTTTTCAGAACAAAAAGGTTAAATATGAGAAAGAGATAGTTTTTTTAAAAAAGTGTTTTATAGAGGTAAGAGTTAGATATAATAAAAGTACGTTTTAGTGTTTAATAATAGAGAACTGATAGATTTTAAGTTTGCCAAAGAAAAAATTAAAAATATTTTCAGAGTTCAACTCAGTCCCCAAGTTTAAAAGCCCTCAAAGGACCTTTTACAATATTGGTGCCCATCCCCCCAGAATCCAACCCCTTCGTGGGAAGCATCTGAAAATTGCTACAGGGTTTTCACAATTTTGGGGTGACCACACATTCTCCCGATAACATATATTATTATGTGGTTCTAATGCTACAAGTTTCTTCCCCACAATGGGTCGGGGTCAGTTTACTATTGCCCAAAGACAAAGGTAAATGGGGCCTCGCACAGAGAAATAAAAAAATTTACAATTTCCCAACATCGATCACAAAGAGGGCGGAAATCATCCAAACAAAAATTTGATCAAGCTTTTCCAATTTTTTTGCTTTAAAGTTTTACCGACCAGGAAATTTAAAAAGGTTACACAACGCACACATCATTGAACATTTGGGTCACTCTTTGAAAACTCACTGAGAATTTTTGTGCATTGAGATACTTAACACCAAACCAAGTTTCCCTGCCAAGGGTTAAATCAAAACATCTTAGTCTTAGTTTTCTCCCCACCCCCTCAAGGGGGGTTGCGGGACCTCGGACGTGCCTGCTGAATTATGAATTCAAATTTTTCAGTGAAGTAACTTACACGCCCACAAGATATTGGGAAATAAAAAAATTTCCCACGAAAATGAAAGGGACAGCAGGAAGGGTTTTGCATGCCTTAACCCCTCAATTGGTTTAGGGCATCTCTGGGTGGTTCAGCGGAAAAGCCCCCCCCAAAATTTTTTATTTTCTCATATCTAAACTTTATCAAAGTACATAACCATGAAAAATTTTTAAAAAGGGGCCCAAAAGGTCCAAAGGGCAAAATATCATGAAATTAACATTGACAATGCTGTGGGAAAACAAA